>WNGS01066834.1:18480-40350 GCA_020271785.1 Procambarus virginalis | reverse complement strand
GGTTACTGCTTTTTGTGACACCTGATGGTGCTTACGAATTTAAAGTGATGCCATTCGGTCTGTGAAATGCACCTGCTACTTTTCCAGAGACTCATGAATTTCTTACTCAAGATGTGCCAGATTGTAGGGCCTATCTTGATGACATTGTTTTATACAGTAAGAATGGTCAGATCATCTCTTAGGTCTTAAGAACTTGTTTACAGTGTTGCAAAGTGCAATTAACCATAAACCTGAATAAGTGTAGTTGGGCAAGAGGTACTATAACCTATCTTGGACATGAAGTAGGACAAGGTAAGATTATTCCATTACAAGATAAGATTCAAGCCATTGTGGACTACCCAGTGTTAACTAGTAGAAAAGGAGTCCAACGGTTTATTGGTATGTGTGCATACTATAGGCGTTATTGTAGAAATTTTTCAACAGTAGCTGCTCCTTTGACAAATTTATTACGCAAGCATGTAAAATTTCAGTGGACACAAGATTGTCAGAATGCTTTTCAGAACCTAAAGGGCATATTTTCTACATCACCTGTTCTTGCTAGTCCCCAATTTGATAAACCTTTCATATTACACATTGATGCGTCAGATGTTGGTATAGGGGCTGTGTTGATTCAAGTTGGTTTAGATAATATTGAACATCCTGTGTATTATTATTCAAGAAAATTTAATGCAGCTCAGAAAAATTATTCAGTGGTAGAAAGGAGGCATTGGGTCTTATATTGTCAATTAAGAAGTTTGAAATTTATCTGTCAGGAAACAAAGTGTTAGTATTTACAGACCACAATCCCCTTATCTTTATAAATATGATGAAAGTTAAGAACCAACGTATTTTGCGCTGGTCCTTATTTTTGCAAGAATTCAATGTTGAGATCAAACATATTCCAGGCAGGCAAAATGTTTTGGCCGATGCCTTGTCAAGAAGTTTTGATGTACCATAAATGTATTTTCTTTTGTGCTTAACATTTTTACTTCGGAAAAATACCATTGATCTTCAATCCATTGCATTTTTTTTCTTGGAGGTGGAAGTGTTACGTACCTCTATAAGCTACGTAATTAAATACATTTAATTTGTACATTAATTTGTACTTATATATGTCTTGTTTTATCTGATTATATGTACATCTAAATATTCCTTACTTATATGTAAGATATGTGTTGCCTGATTATATGTTGAATTAAGCCTAACTTTTCCACCCGTGAGAACGAGTAATTGCTCTTTGTTGTTTCACGGTTGATTTCGTGGGAAAGTGGTTTTATGTATGAACATCCGTAGGAAACATTGATGGGAATGCTAAGTGTTTGAACATTGGGCGGCAACATTTCCGTGAGAACCTTTTAGTCCTGATGGAGGGGGAGCGTTGCCTAAATTTTCCCTTGTTTATTTTATTTTAATTACTGCATGTATTAATAATTACCTTATTTTTGTTATGCATGTTATTCTGACCATTTACTAAGTTACTTTAAGATTACTCTTGTCACATTATTTTGCTCCATGTAAGTTTAATTAAATAATGTTAGTTTGGCAGTTTTCCGCGGGGCAGAAACAATGTTTTTTACTCCCGCAGTTTTAGTAGTCAGTAACTCGTCTGGGGCAGGAGAGCTAACATCGGTGGAGCTAAGTCTGTTATATATTATTTTGCCATATATATATTTTTAAGGGAGACAATACGTTTCATTGTTTTATATATATAATTTTGGTCCATCTGTGTGTATAATAATAATACTACTGATTATACTGTTTAAATATATATATTATAATTTATATGTATATTTCTTTGTCCCAAGGGATAAATACTTTAAATATTTGCTTGTGCCAATCATGTGGTTACACTGGTGACCCGCTCTATATTACAGCCATTTTACCATGTCCCTAGACAACAAGGTACAGCTTGCTGCTGTATAGGGTTACGAGCCGTGACGAACGATCTGGTAACAGAAACCTGGTCGAGGACCGGGCCGCGGGGACATTAAAGCCTCGAAATCATCTCAAGATAACCTCAAGATAAGATACCAAATTTTAACCTACTATTTAAGTTTTCAAATTTGACATACACTATGTCAAATTTTCCTATTTAGGTACTATAAGTTATTATATTAGGAAACATCATATGAATATTGTAAGGTATACCTATCTGCAAGTAAGTTTCCAGTTCATGTTTAAAAATAGCAACACTATTGGTAATTACTTAAAATGTAGAGATCCATTACACTTTGAATTCATATCTGGTGTTGTTTATCTGTTTAAATGTTCGCTACATTTTAAATGTTAAATACAGGAGAGCTTGCTTCAAGTCGGATTGGAACCTAAAATCTCAAGCTATCGAGGCTTCTTCCTTCCATGGGTCAACGGGCAATCCAGGGGATGTGCAATCTATGTAAAATGTGACCTGATCTCCAAGCTCATAACCAGCCTACCCGATTGTGGAGCAGGGACAAGGGTAATGGGAGTATGCATTGAGCTAAGAGACAAAAAACTTGAAGTGTTTAATGTTTACAGGTCTCCACGTGCTGAAATGAATCACTTGGTGTTATCTGGACACACGACTACATCAAACACAATCATTTGTAGTGATTTTAATGCTCATCATCGATTGGCACTGGGCTTGAACACAACAAATGAGGCCGGCACTCACACAGCACATCTAATAGGCCAGCGTCCAGAAATCCGAATCTTAAACAAGGATGAACCCACCCACATCCAAGGAGGTAGATTAAACCTTACCTTCGTTTCAGCCTCCTTAAGAGATGCAGCAACAAGGCCAGTTGAGATCACACTCACAAGCGACCACTACGGGGTCCAAATTGATCTTAAGTTAGATCTACCCACCCCACCTCTAGCTCCATCTGAAGCCTGGAACTTTGCTTTGACAAAATGGGACTGATTTCAAAACATCATTTCAGAGTGGCGTAGAAACTATGATGTTCCTGTTATGACCACGCATACACCAGTATGATCATACTTAGGCTGGTGTATGATTCTGCTCAAACTATACAGTGATATCTTTGCTGATTTGCCTAGTATCACGAATATTTTAATTATTAGCTAATTCTTCTTAGACAGCATATTGGTGTTAATTCGGGTATTGTCAATGTATGTCATACAGAACCCACTATATTATATTTTTGTATCAAAGCAGCATACAAAGCATTTGTATGAATAGCAGTAGCCTAATGTCATGTAGCTTAAAAAATCTCCTAGTATGCTTATTATACGATATGCTACATAAATGCTGTATAGGAAATAGTATGTGGACCATGATGGAGGATGTATACAATTAGGTCTCAGATGTATTTCTCATATGTATAATGTGTAATTTCCATTTCATTGTTGTTCCTTGCATTGTCCTCTTGTCATGACATTTACGGAAATTATGGCACTGTGAAATGTACACCACCTAGATAAGCTTTTGATACACATGTTGTATCAAAATATACTACTATATTTTGTATTCTTTTATACATATGTATAACGGCTAGTCGATGTCTTTGAAATCCTACCACATCTCCTCCCCCCTGGAGTATCAACTCGTGCCAGTTTACCATGTCTTACCAATACAAATTCTTTGTGCACATATTTTAATATCATGATAAAATCTGTAATGTACTTAAATTATTATGTAAGGTTATGTATTATAATCTTTAGTTTGTTGTATATTATTACGGTGCCCCTCACTTTTTTCTCCCATGAGTCAGCTTTTAAGAGTCATATCAGTTTTCTCTACTGATTCTCTGAGATACAGGGAGTCTGTTGGTATGTGTGGCGACCAGATCGGCCACTTGATAAGGGAGAAATTTACATTATAAATTTGTAGGTAAGGGGAAAGTGGTGACCTGATATAAATGAAATGGTACCCCCTACCTGCAGATCCACCATTTTGTGGAGGGCGCCAGCCGAGTGCAAATTGGCTGACTTAGGTCACAGGCGACCAATCAGGGCCCGCCGTGACGTCACCGAGATCCCCTGGCGGCGGTAAAGTCAGAGTTGATCTGACTGTGGAGGTGGGAGGATGCGCTTTGATCAGCTCTCGAGAATTTGAGGCTATACCAGCCTAACTCAATATATTAAAGCTAGTCATCGCAGCCCACCATTGTTATTGGAGACCCTGTGCTTCCTGGAAGCAAGACGAAACCGGGAAGCAACACAAAACTTGAAGAATCGGTCGGCGACGACACTGGAGGGACACCGCCTGACGCTTGAGGGTCTGTAAGGTGCGGCGAGCAGGCCTAGCTGTGACCGGGTCACATTCACTGAGGATTTTGGAGGGACGACACCATTCCTAGGGCAAGGAGCAATGCCTTGTGGAAGGGACGAATGTGTGCATACAGTGATTAGCTTAGTGCCCACTGGTGAACCAGGCTTGGGATATCTCAAACTCTGGGAGTGGTTCGGCTACGACGCGAAGGCTTCACGATACCTGAGGACTTGTGGAACATTCCTGGATCATCAAGGATGGACTCAGGAAGCGTGGGAACCTCACACCATCGAGGGACAGGCGTCGTGAGCCAGGAATGTAAAGGTAGATCAATTTCTCTCCCATTACCCCTTGTTAGAGTAAGCTAGATAGGCCACAATATTTACCTATGTTGTTGTTGTTGTTAAAGATTCGCTACCTGGAACAAAGTTCCAAGTAGCACGGGCTATGGTGAGCCCGTAACTTCACCCTTCTTACCTATGTATGTTACAGTATAACATTGATACATTAGTAGTAAGATAGGCTGCAGGGCAGCTTGTGTCCAAGGCTGTTGAAGAGGACAGTGTGTTTGGACGACAGGGCAGTTGAAGAGGTGGTGGCCAATGTCGATGAAGAGGTCCCTCTGTGAAAGAGTGTTTGGCTCCTTTTTAATCTGCCCAGTTGAAGGAGTTGTTGGAGGTCGTGAAAGAAGAGTTGCTGACGATCTCCAGATTGTTTATTCTTATTTTCCATTGCTGTATTGATTTTAATTGTATATGTGATCATGTAGCGTATGTCAGTAAATTCACATATTTTATCATGGTGTTTAAGTGCGCCTCCATAATAATCTCTATGAGTATACACAAGGGATATCAGAGTCCCACCTAGTAAACATCATGTTTTCTACAGAAGTTCTTAGTGGCTGGAGAGTGGTAAAGCAGCACAGACTTATGTAAAAGTGTACCCTAGGGTATCCGTCCAGTATCAGAGCCGAAATGGTGGCAACAAGCAATATAATGACTGGAGAGTAGTAAAGCAACACAGACTCTTATGGAAGTGAACCTTGGGATGTCAGTCCAGTGTCAAATCTTTAGGAGTAGCAACACTTTGGCAACAAGCAGAATAGAATAAACCCAGTGAACTGCACTGCTGGGGTGCAGAGATCTCAACCCAGCTGGCGACCTTGTTAAAAGAAGACAGAGAAGGCAGGCGGAAATGGAATTCCTGCAACTCTTTGCCCGGCAGGCAAGACTCAGGGGAAGTTATTGTTAGACGGCAAACCTGGATCTTCTTTCACTCCCCCACGGGTCTAGGCCGGAATTGCTAATAGCAGTTTCCCCGTGGTTGACTGAAGGGCTCCCAGGGTGAATCAGTGGCACCCCTAGTGGTGGGGGCAAAGACCTGCGGTAGTGGGTATTACTGGTCCTCTCCTGTGGGGCCAGGAGAGACTGGTGGATCCCGAGAATGAGATGGGCTGAGTATTCTGCCTTCTGAACCCCTAGCAGCCGATTGCTAGCGGAGCCCCAGCCCACCCCCCGTGGCGATATTAACTTAGAAGTTCTTGATTGAGTTGAGATATTTATATAATGAGAGTCAGTTGACTCTTAGAGACTTGATACAGAGTCGCACCCTGGCAATCTCAGCAATCTTGGCTGAAGGTGGCACTACTATTTGATCATTGTGTCCGGGGATTATGACTTTATTTGTGTTATTTGACTGCTAGAATTATTCTCATTTTTCTGTAATGCATTGCCCATGGACCATTTCTACTGTTGTGCATCGTTTATACCAGGTCGTAGGTGTTGTTATATGTCTTAGTGAGGTGATTTATTCTGAGGAACTTGTGTAATGCCATTGTTGCTGTATATGATATTGTTTCCTCATACCTCACTTGTTATTGGTTGAGACACCACCACCCTTTTTCTGGTATTAGCAGTATGTAGGCGCTAGTGTCTCACTGTGCCAGGATAAAGCCTGGGGTCAGCTTGTGCTGATTGTATGCAGTTTCCAGACCTGTTTTGCTGATCATGCCCAGTTGTTGAGAAGCTGGATAAAGTAATTGTGTGTGAGTTAGTAAATGGTATATTTTTTGAAGTTATGTGGATTTATATTAATGCCCAGTAAACTGGAATATTTTTTGCTAGTCTTTCACTCCCCTAGAACAGTGATTGATATTTGGCCAAGCTATGTGTTCCAATGATGCTGAAGGTTACTCCCTCTCATAACACTAAAGTGGGGGTCATGTCCATGATCCATAACAGTGAAATGGGGGCCTAGTCCTTGATCACAATCAGGTAACTCTTCTTGTTCAGGATCTTTATGACGTAACTCCTGTGTTCAGGACCATTAATGTTGTAATTCTAGTGTTCAGGATTAATAATTATTGTATAACACAGAAGACTGATCCATGATTTATTTCTATTTTGTTGTGACTATTTGAAATAAATGTTCCAGTATCCGTTGTTTAAGATGCTTTGATGACTTGTGTCTCTGTGTATGATTCAACTTGTAGTCCTACATGAACCTGGTAAGTACTGCACTTGCAACTCAGAATGACAGAAGTAAGTGTACATGTTTGAGCAGGTGGGCAATGCTAATCTAGTATATTCTTATTTTGGTATAATAAGTTTTGTAGAAAGTGTCTAATTAATTAATTAATATGGAGCAAGTAGTAAAAGAGGTTTTGCAGAATCCATCAGAGGATAGGATTAAGACCTTAACTAAATCAGTGTTGATTTGTATGGGAAAACCCTAGAGTTAGATGTGGCACCCAGAATGACTTAAGCTAAATTGTTGAAAATTATTTTTCTGCATCTAGAAGAAGATGGCTTGTTGAGTGATGAGATATTAGAGGAATGCCCTGACGAGGATGAGAGTACTGCCAGACTAAGAAGGCAGGAGTTAGAACCGCAGCTAAGGCAAGTTGAGTTAGAGAGGTTTAAGTGTGTAGAAGAAACTAAGCAAAGAGTAGAGGAAACTAAGCAGAGAGGAGCAGATTTAGAGAGAGTTAGAATTAAACAGCAGATGGCTGAGGTGCAGATTAAGCTTAGGAGAAAAAGCTAGAAGCTGCAGCCGCTGCTAGTAGTAAGGGTTCTAAGGGTTCTACCCAAATTTGATGAGAAGGACCAGAATTGTTTTCTTGCATTTTTCAAAGTTAGCTACTAGGTTTAAAATGGCCAGAGGATTCTTGGGAGACCATTATGTAAGGTCAGTTGTGCAGGAAGGCACAAAAGATTTTCGCCTGGATCCCATTCGAAGACAGCTTTCGTTACCCCACAGTAAAAAGAGGATTTTGCAAGCATATGAACTCAATGCAGAGGCATTAAGACAAATGCTTAGAGGTCTCAGGCGTGCACCTGATCAGACAGTTACAGATTTTGCTCGAGTAAAAGAGTCAATTTTTGACAGGTGGCTTAAGCGAAATAATACTCATGATTTTTTGTCCCTTAAGCAGCTCATCCTAGTAGAAGAACTTTTGTCTTGTTTGCCTGTAAAGTTTACCATGGCCCTAGCCACAGGTAAACGTTCTTTCAAGGATGGTCATGATTTAGCTATGTTGGCAGATGAACATGAGACGATAAATAAGATACGTATAATAACTATCACATGGCACCTAAAGCATTCACTTCTAGGCAGGATAATTCTGAGGGGTCAAAGGTCATTATAATGCTAAGTCTGTTCTTACAGCCAGGACAGACTATGCATCTAATAAATCTAAGGGTCCTGTTAACCCTAGTAGAGCTACATCAGGTGTGACAAGTTCGCCTGATCTGAAACAATGTAATTAATGCCACAGAAAAGGACATGTTGTTCGTCATTGTTTCAGGTTACATCCGTAATTACGACCAAACGCCTTGGTGGTGAGTAAAATAAGGCAAGTTTATAATTCTCAGACATTTTGTTAGGATAAGCTACAGTGGCTTGCTGATTTTGACCCTTATATGATTAACCTTTTAACTGCGCAACGCACCTGCAGATCCACGTCTGGGGTGCACTATGCGCTTCTGGGTATTTCTATTTTTCACGTTCCATTCAAAACTCCCGCGGCTACATGGGGTTCACATCAGCTTCCTCACGGCTCTTGTAAACAAACGCCATCTTTAAAAGAATCGTGGTCCACATTCCTGGATGTGAGAGCCTCAGTAGTGAGCAACCAAGGTTGGCGCTCGCAGCATGAGCGCACAGCACTGCTGTTCCGCGTGTGACCACAGCATCACCTAATAATGTCAAAAGATATATATAACCTGTATTATTTAGCCTTGATAGTATTATAGAAGAGCCTGAGTGTGATAATAACTAAGTACAATGTGTAAATATCAGTGATTCAATGCTGTTCTCGATGTTCACATCGCTAGCCACAGCACCACAGCATTATTTCGTCCATCTAGGTATCTTCAAACGACTTCTTAGGTTCCTTTACAAAATAAACTTGTGGTCAATTATTCATTTACAGAAATTAGTGACCAGGATTGAGGTTATAATTAGCGTTGTGCGTAGTATTGTGGAAGGAGGAATTTTGGTGAGAGAGGGAGGCAGGGAGAGAATTGAGGTAGCCTCACTATGTGTGGCAGCCACTCTTGTTTTGCTCACCGTACTAGGTTCGTGGTTTGCTATAGGGAACACATATGTACATGGGTATATACAGTGTGTGTGTATATAGTATAATAACAGCAACAGGCGTAAATTGAGAGGAGCTATTTTGGCGAGGGATGTGACATCGTAATCGTAGCGTCGTCTGCTGTCTGCTGTGTGATTTCTCATGCAGTGTATGGTGGCCACTGTACTGTTTGGACACAATACCGGCTTACTTGCATAGTTCTGGTAAATAAAACATGTAGATAGGTATATATAATTGTGTAAATAGTGTAATAAAAACAATAACAGTATAGTGGGAGGAGCAATGTTGGCGAGTAAGATGTTGGAGTGAGGAAGGGCTGGCTGGGTGTGGCTGCTCACACTCGCAGTGTTGTGAATGTGTTGATGGTGAATGTATATAGTGTGTGACAGTGTACAGTGTGTAAATAGATTGTATATATTGTCGGGGTGTCACGGTTCTCGTTAGTGAAGGGTTAAAGCAAAGGTAGACCGGATCTCCCTTCCAGGTGGTTGCTCCGACAATAACCCTTACTCACCGTCGTTCTACGGGTCTTCCCTCGATCCTCTAGGCTCCACTGCACGCCCCGGAGAGTACCCCAGTCGATCTCACAACCGGCCTTAAATTGCAAGATGAGTGGGGGCACAGATCGTTCCCTCAATCTGTGGCCCGCCCTGACACAGAACTCTTACACAGCCTTTAAGGTCGCCAACTGGTGTTTTTAGGTGTCCAGTAACACTGCAGTGGTGAGGTGTAATTGTGGTAATTGTGGTAAGAGCAAATTCCAGTAATATGGTATCAGGCAGGTCACTCTGCTTTACTTCATTACACGGTCACAAGATAAATGGAGGGGATGATATCAAACACCAAAGAGTTTTGGTATTTTACTTAAAAGACAACGAGAGATATATATGCATCAATGTATCAGGAACAATATTTGACAACTGCTCAATCCATAGCAGAATATTCTGAAGCGCACCAATATGGTAACACCGGCAGCGCCACGCGTCACCTGTCAGATGTCAGCTGACCGGGACCCTCGCGACCGTGAGAAAAGATTAGTACTTGTTTTCTAATTCTATCATGATCCCCGTTTATTTAACTTTTTCGCAAAACACTGTATTCAACATTCACATGGCATACTTATGATTTCACTGGCCTCACGATCAATATCTTATTCACAATGCACTCACAGTGGCTTTTCACTGTACCAAAAGATTACTCTATTCTTAATAATATTTACTGTGAGTGCACTCGCTTGATCACTGAACTTTTCTTTATATCTATACTTTCTCTTAAAGAGATATCACTGGCAATCACTTCACGTATATGATATTATTCAGTACACAGGCATGTCATATATAAATCAGTAATCAAATTACAGGCATATATATATATATATAAATCATGAAGATCAATACACAGGCATTTATATCAATAGATCATGGAGATCAACACACAGGCATTTATATCAATAGATCATAGAGATCAACACACAGGCATGTATATCAATAAATCACGGAGATCAATACACGGGCATTTATATCAATAAATTCTAGGCTCATAGCCTAACACCAAATCTGGTTTACTACCAATATATATAATAATAATAATCACAGGAAATTAATAATAGTCACAGTAAATTCTTTGATGAATCCTGGTGCTTGCACACACCCACACATAGATATATATGTAAACTGATACTGTGAGCGCTCTGGGTAGCCTCACCACACACTGTGCTCTCTGTGACTTAGACTCAGGTGAGACTTGCTCACGACATATAAAATATCCTGACAAGAAAATATATAGCTAACTAAAGGGGAAATGGGAGGGTAACTGTAAACACCTACTTCACCTATCCTAGGATGACAGTTGGGTTGTAGCTCCTGGTCCAGGCTCTCGCCTCGTACACCATCCAGAAACACAAGCCAACGCCTTAGGATGTCGCGTCTCGCCGCTTCTGTACACAGCAGGTCCGTGCTTCCCCTACAGTACGTCGCCGGGTTGAAGTCGGTCTCCTGGCCGTCAACTTTCCTCCCAACTACGGCAGCCAGCCTACGTCTCGGCGGTCGTCGCACATTTCCCAATTAGTCCTTGTCACTGTACTCCCAGAGGAACTGCCTCTCACCACTACGAAGTCACTGTGAAGTTATCAGCCGTCCCAGACGATACTGCTTAAGCTCCACACGCACAGCACCTGACTTCACAGCACTTGAAGCTCACTTCACTGTCAATTCCCTCGTCGTCTAGATATATCGCTAGGTATTTGGGAAGACTTCTCGACGTGCTTGCATCCAACTGTTGACTCGTAGGGTTCCACGAAGGTGGGGTTACTGTCAAACTTGACAGGATCGTCGATCACACGTTCAACCTGGTTGACAAGGCAGTCAACCCGGTTCACTCACGGTGGATTGGCCCAGCCACTAAGCTGTCTCTTATACTGGTGAACTGCCAAGGACGTCACACGTCGATGCCCGGCCCACTTCTTGCAACGCACCTGTCCCTGAGCACTTGTTGCTCAATATTCTGTCAATTCCTTATCTGAGCCACATCTGGGTTGCAGGAAGACCTCACAGAGTGCGCGCCAACAACTGGAGACGCTTACATCCACCGGAGTTCGGTAAATCCGTCACTCTGACAGGACGACTGATCGCGCGTCCTACCTCTCGGACGTGTCGTGAAAGACTGATATCGCCAAGGCGCCACCACGGCTGGACCCCCATGCCTATGTGACGTCACTTTTTCCAAAGTCGGTTTTCATTGGCTCCCAGTGCCACGTCGCTGACGGTGACCAATCTGGCACCACTGACGTCACACAGTTTTGGCGGGAGAACAGACTCGCCAGCGCCATATTGGCTCCCTAAAGGGCCTATCCCACAGGCCAAAATACTATATTTTCGCAAATTTCTCGGCTCATCGAGAATACTGTTCTCTCCCACATATGTTCAATTGATGCCTGCAATGTAGAGAACACTCGGGAATAGTGGACATGACTCTTACAGCAGGCGTGGGAGAATTAGAAGGGTGGGAACACCGTCACAATATACATAAATTAGCATGATACATGGTAAATATGTGCACACAAGTGTCATGCACGTAACATATTGTCTTCGGACAGTACGGATGTTTTACTGCCATAATATAGTGTACGTGTTCATTATACATAGGATTAGCACATAAAATCAAATAAAATGTATTTGGATCTGTGCGCAAAAAATTAACATAAATATATTCACGGTAACTTGCACGCCTCGCCCCGGGCGCCCTACTGGCCCCTGGAGTGTACGTCACGCGCCAACTTACGGACCCCATAGCAGCCAATGTAAGTAAAATTTCGATTTTTTTTGGACATACCCATACTGAGGGAAGGGTTTTTGACACATTAAAAAACAAAAGAATTTTTTCAAGAGAATTTATTTCCTGCGCACTGGAGGCGGTGCAGTTAAGGGGTTAATGCTAAAATGGTTGGAGTTGTAGACAAGTGGATTCCTGTAGTTATGTTTATAGACACTGGTGCGTCGTTAACTTTAATTACTTCCAGTATGTTGTCCAAGGTCAAGAAGATTGACCTGGATGAAGTAATGCTAATAAAGGGTATAGTTAATGTAGTGCAACGTGTTCCACTCATGCAAGTATACATTAAATCCCCCTATACTCCTGGACTTTGCACTGTAGGTGTGTGAGATACCTTACCTATACCTGGTGTCGATATAATTCTAGGAAATGACATTGCCGGCACTATGATAAACAGTCATCTACCTATCATGTTCAGTGACCCAGGTAGAGTTGTCTCAGAAACGAGTGAATTGCTCCTGAAGTGAATCCAGCCTGCGCAGTTACCAGATCTCAAGTCGCCAAGTCCCAAAGTGATGTTTCCAATCCTACAACCGGAGGGATGGGATCTAAACTCGATTTGTCATTAGGTTATCATCAGTGACTTTGACAAGTCGAGCTAGTGAATTTTCCGGTTTTGTAACACCTGATAGTTGTTTTCAGTATAACGTTATGCATTTTGGTCTTAAGAATGCCCCAGCAACTTTCCAGAGATTAATGAATTTGTTGTTGCAGGATATTCCCAATTGCCGTGCTTATTTAGATGACATTGTTTTCTTTAGTGATTCTTGGCAACACCATGTACAGGGTTTAATTTTGTTGTTTGCTAAGTTGCAGGAGATCAATCTAACTGTTAACCCCTAAGAAATGTAACTGTTTATCTAGGGCACGAGGTTGGTCAAGGTAGGGTGATGCCACACTGATAAAATTAATGCCATTGTTAATTATCCTATCTTGACTAACAGAAAACAGGTTCGTCGATTGTTAGGGATGAGTACCTATTACCGTAGGTACTGCAAGAACTTTTCTATAGTAGCTTCACCTCTGACTGATTTGTTGCAGCAGAGAGTTAGATTTAAGTGAACTGCCCAGTGTAAAGAAGCCTTTGATGGGCTAAAAAGCCTTTGATGGGCTTATCTTCATCCCCAGTCCTCGCTAGTCCTGTTTTTACTAAGCCTTTTATAATGAATATCGATGCTTCCGATTTGGGTGCAGGTGCTCCTCCAGATTGGATGTGATAATGTTGAGCATCCTGTATATTATTTTCCTAGAAAGTTCTCTAGTACAGAGAGAAATTACTCTGTTGTAGAGGAGAAGTCTTATGCTCTTGTGTTGGCATGTAAGAAGTTTGAGGTATATCTACATGGGGAATAAGGTTGATGTGTATACTGACCATAATCCTTTAATATTTATTGATAGAATGAAAATCCACAATAAAAAAAATTGAGGTGGTCTTTGTATCTGCAGGAATTCAATCTCCACAAACATCATATTCCTGGCAAGTTAAATGTTTTGGCTGATGTCTTGTCTAGGTGTTTTTCTGAGAAAACCCTGAGGTGAAGAAACACCCTAAATTTCCTGATTTACCTTGATGATGTAATGATTATAATTACTTGTAATGCTGAGTTACATGTAATTGATTTAAAACTTGACGATGTTATATTCATATATATATATATTTATGTACTGTAGTAGTTGATGTTGTATTTGTGTTTGCAGTGTATATTGTGCAGCTTATGTAGGTTATTGTGAATATATATATGTATTATTCGTGATGTTTTTTGCGGTCCATGTCTGTAAGGATGTGTGCACTGTGTTTCACATTTTGCTCATTTTTTGCAATGGAGGGAAGTTATGACCACGCATACAGCAGTATGATCATACTGAGGCTGGTATATGATTGCACTCAAACTATACAGTGATATCTTGGCTGATTAGCCTAGTATCACGAATATTATAATTATTAGCTAATTCTTCTTTGGCAGTATATTGGTGTTAATTCGAGTATTGACAATGTATGTCATACATAACCCACTATATTATATTTTTGTATCAAAGATAAATGCTATGTATCGGTGCATATATATTAGATGTCCAGTGTATGGCAGTAGCCTAATGTCAAGTAGCTTGAAAATAATGTACTTAATTATTGATATATATTATTATGTAAGGTTGTGTATTATAATCTTAAGTTAGTTGTATATTAACTTAGAAGTTCTTGATTGAGTTATGCCTGAATATGAGCTTGAGATATTTGAATGATGAGGGTCAGTTGACTCAAAGAGGTTGGATACAGTGTCGCGCCCCGGCGAGCATGGCTGAAGGCGGCACTACTATTTGATCATCTCAGGCGAGCATATTTGTGGCGTTACGGTCATGGGATTGTGACATTATTTGTGTTATTTTGACTGCTAGAATTACTCTCGTGTTGCTGTAATGAATTGCCATGGATCATTTCTACTGTTGTGCATCATTTATACTAGGTGGTAGGTGCTGTTATATGTCTTAGTGATGTGATTTATTCTGAGGAACTTAAGTAATGTCATTGTTGCTGTATAGAAGGACCACCACTTTTTGAGAAAAAATGGAAAACAAGGGTAGAGCAAGTGGTTAAATATATTACTCCATGAACTAGTGTCCTTTGGATGTTTAAATTAATATTACATTGAATATTAAAGGGACTATTATGAGTAAAATTCACTCTCCCAAATTAGGTGGGTTACATGCTAAAATATTAAATACATCCCTAGCATTATTCTGGCGCTGGTTCTTTGCCAGAGTAATCATAATATGAATGTAAATGAAACTGATCATATAATACCTAGTTGGAGGCAAATGTACCTCAATATACCAAAATAATATGAAATTGTATATGGTAAATCAATGGGTTAATATAATTGATCTCATTAGATCATTAATATAAATACAGAGTTATTTTTTACGGATAAACATGAACAGCTTAGTTGTAAAATCTAGAGAGATGTAACAGGTTTCCACACTCCACTAATGACGTGTTGCATCGGGTAAATTGTTGCGCGTGTACGTGGGGAAGCCTAATATCTCGGTTAACGTAGACCCCGGGAGCTGGAAGGCAATTACATTGTAGAAATCTACTAATTAGCTAATTACAAGTACATCGTAGATTAAAGGATATGACTTACTGCAGAAATCTTCTGCAGATATCTATGCAATTTATGTTCCAATAAAATACGGAATCAGAATAGAGATTGAACGTACTGGATTTTGATGGTAATTAAACAGCCTACGCATGCGCAGCCCGCTCAAAGAATTCTCGAGCTTAAAATACTTTATTTTACTTATAATTAATCAGGGAGGTAAGGAATGATGACAAGTGTTTATGTCACTATTAAATGTATTAAGGCGCAATATATTTTTACACTATGCAAGTCAGCTTATTAAGACTGCACAAAATAAATGAAAGGAATATTATATAAATTGATTTACACTGCAATATTTCCCACTGTAGCTTTTAATGCATCTAAATGAGCGAGTTCAGTAAGCAATAATATGTTATGTAAACAAGCAACTAAATAAACGATTATCCTTAGTAAAGGAACGTAATTAACTGGACTCTGTTTAGATTCAACTAAATGTGGAAAGATTCATGTTTCAGCCTGTCGTTCCTCACGTCGTCACTCTGACTTGGAAGAATTTGGCAAATATATTGCTATTGTAAATCATGATGATGATTAATTCTACAAGTTAGTAATTTTAGTAACTACTTGTGGTTAATACAAATGTTGTATAAAAATACAAGAGATGTATGAAACTGTTGGTTATTTCCAACATAACTCCGGGGGGAGAAAACTCGGGTCATAGTTCAGGTCTTTAGTACTAACGTGCACCTGTTTCTCTATCCTGAAATATATTTAAGGGTTAGTACACACCTAACGAATGTCCCGAATCTGTGGTAGATATGACTCTTAAGTCAACATGGGGTCATAAATAAACATATAAAATATTGAATAAATCTCTGTAAGAAACAGAATGATAATAACAAAATGAAATATGAATAATTAGGGTGTCTGTAATCAAGAACTCTCTAGAGCTTACAGTAGACTCAACGACTAGTGTCCCTGTAACATGTAATGGTTGAATTACTTAGTCGCTGACCTGATCTGCAAACTCAGAAAATGTTCTTAAGAACAGATGATTATGGTCTGCAATGAGGCAGAATGAAATTCTGTATAAATTGTAACCTACATTATTATACATTAATTGAAGAATATTAATCATTGGGTCATTCAAAATCAAGGAGACTTCAATACTACAGTAAGGTCACTGTCTAGGTTCACTGTGACTTGTAACTATTGAGTTACTAGACAATAACATATCACTGAGCGTCATGATCACCTCAAACTCAAATGTGGACATTCTCTGCTCTTAGGCAGAACTAAATATGGTTTAAATTTGCACTGCAATCCAGTAGTCATTCCAGACTAATGGTATAACTAAGTTTTTAACCTAGCTAAATAATTATGAGTACAGATTAGGCTGATACTCAGTTGACACAAATAATGTCCCTAATACCTACCTAAATAGATGGTTGAATTTTTCCAAACCTACCTAAGTAGAGGGCTAAGTTAATTTTGACAACTCACTATTGGTAGTGTCATTCTAGTTGAATGATGAACATTAGACCTGCTCGAGTGTAAATACGTTAGGCTACAGTGCTATAGCCCTCTAGAGACTTAACAAGCACGTAGTCTAACTAAATTATTTATGAGTTGTGGGTTCTACTCGGTTTAAATCATAGTGAGCAATGATAATTGCAGGTTATCATGGTTAGCATAGGTGTGCTTGAATTTCACATTAATTCATAGGTGAGCAAGTTGAATCTGCTCGGGTTGAATAGTGCAGTATCCTTGAGGGACAACTGAGCACAGAATCTATGAAAGATTCATGGATGAGCAAGTTGAATCTGCTCAGGTTGAATCAGTGCAGTATCCTTCTTGAGGGATAACTGAGCACAGAATCTATAAGATACAAAGGTGAGCAAGTTGAATCTCCTCAGGTGAAATAGTGCTGTATCCTTCTTGAGGGATAACTGAGCACGGAATCTGTTGAAGGTTCAAGGATGAACAAGTTGAATCTGCTCATTAAGCATGTTGGGTTACAATTCTTAAGGTTTAATATTAATACATTAAATGCTGGGATTCCTAAGGTTGCTGGAAAGTAATAATTACTATAACTAAACTTGTTTAGAAGATAATTTGTAACGGTTTATCCCAACCTTTATGTTTCACGGTTTATTAGTTCTCTGTAAGTTTACTTACATATTGGTAAGTTTACAATTTTGCTCATGCTGCGGTCCTACAATAATAAGCAGAAACGAAAACCCCCAAGCTCAAACAAAATTGATGCAAATAGTTTCACTAACTCTTAATGCAGAAACGTTTAATAAATGTTGAAGTCTGTTTAAGACTATTGTATGTTGTAGTCTGGTTAAGACTATTGTAAGGTTTTCTTGGCAGACCTTAAGCGCAGTTATAATAGATCTTGGTCCAGGTGAATTTACAGGTGTAAAGTTTCTTGATGACTTCGTATTACTGTTAAATTCATAGAATTCTGGGTGCATTGGGTGCTAGATTCTCTAGCCTAATATTAATTTACATAGGGAGACTGAGTGTGGCCAATTATTACTGTCGAGAATAATTCTAGGTCTACAGTGGGTTCAACGGCTAGGTCGCAATGACGTACCTGTTTAGGCTACGGACCACTGATTGTCCACTGAGAACTATGAAACATCTCGGCAAATATTAATTGTACTACATTCAATCTCGGTTTATTACTCAGCTGGGTTTCTTCTTTAGCTTGTTGCTGCAGAATGAAATGTTGCTGATAAATTTCTGTTATGGTTGGCAGGCATAGGCTTCTTCAGGTTTAAGAGTTTACCTGTCAGTAAGTAGCCACCTGCAGATTGGAGCATATTCATGTCCAATCGATTTACATGTCCTGTGATGAACTGGTAGTAGTAGTAGTCCGCTCCTACTAGAAAATTTACATTGTTAAGGCGGTCAGACTTTAACTAGCTGTCAGTCAATTTAATTTCATGTTCCTGCAGGAATTTGGCTGTATACCCCAGACCCTTAATATTCACGTCAAATAGTATTTGATCTACAACTATGTCTTGGATAGCCTTGACATGACTACCTAAACATACGAGCGGTTGTACTACTGAATATTCTTGGGGTCCTCGATTTATCATGAACCCTGACAGGTTTAATTTTACCTGTCTGATTGGTTTTAAGTTAAGTGCCTCTGCCGCTTTTTGAGTAATGAAAGTTCTCTGGTATCCTTGGTCAAATAGTCCACGAGTGGTGATCTTGGTCCCTTTATTGTTTACTTGGAGTTGGGCAGTGGGCAAGGCTGCATCCATTTGAGACGCTGGTGAAATTACGCTGTAAACATCGCGCACCTTGCAGCACTGTACATGTGTAGATTCTCTACTTCCTATTCTAGGATTAAAATAATTTGTTTTGACAAATTTGCACAATGCAGCATGATGTTTGCCTCTTCTGCACTTATTGCAGGTGTTCAGTGGGGTGTCACAGCTGAGTATTATGAGTTTTGAGACACCTAGTACATTTCTGTATTGTTTGAGTCGTCTGACTCATGTGTCTCTTTTAAGGTAATCAGTACATTTGTACAAAGAATGTTTTTGATTGCAGAATAAACATAACCTCCATCCTACAGGTCGTTTAGGGTTCACCGGTTAATTGAAACTGCAACTACAGGTTGTGAAGGTTTTGCTATTTGCATTTGCTTGTTGGTTTGTTTCTTTGAATGTGGGGTGGAAGTGTTTAGTGTACTTTTGGGAGCAGCTATTGGGCTCTTGGGAGTACTTATTGGATTCTTGGGTCTCTTGGTAGCACTTGTGGTACTCTTAGGTCTTACTGGTGAATCAGTGTTTGACCTGTTGTTATTACATTGGCTATTAATACCCGTATTATCTAATGACTGTGTCACTTTATGAGTTTAGGTATGGTACCTAATAGGGTACAGTTTCTGTGGGTTCAGAATAGACATTATGTGCCTGGTTTGCTGGTTTATTGATTATGTTACGCAAACCTGTGAATATATCCCGCATTGACAGGACATTACCATTCTGGAATAAATATAATTCGCTGAGCATCTCACCAGACAGTTTTCTCTGGATGATAATTTTAGACATCCAATCAGCAGTGGGGTGATCCCTCTCCTTGCTGAAGGATCTTAACAGTGACTCAACCTGAAAAGTAAAAGCTTGTAAGGAGTCCACTGTCTGATCTGGTTGAGATAAATCTAGTAATTGGTGTACGAGGTTTACGATAGTCTTCTCACTTCTCTTAGGGAGCTGGATGGCTTGATTGATGCTGATGGGTTCAGTATCACCCCTAGGAGGCTGGTGTGAGTGATTATGACCATTACTAGTTTTGCTTTAGGCTTCTTGCTTAGCCTCAGCTTTTATTCCAACTTCAGCTGCTGTTGCAGCTTCAGCTGCATCTTCATCTTCTGTTTCAGAATCACTGCCTGTTGCAGCTTCACTTGCAGTTTCATCTGCAGCTTCACTTGGTTTTCTGGGTTCATGTGGGAGACTGGTTAATTCAGTAGCCTCATGTATTGAACTTATAGAATCTAGGGAATATAGAGATGAACTCTCTGAAAGTGGTTCTGATTCTGTTAAGGTATTATTATGTGAAGTTGTGTTAGATGAAACTGTAGAAAATGAAGGTTGAACTTCAGTTGTTGATCCTGGGTAAGGATCAGATATGATTAGAGGAATCTCCTCATTTTGAGGCAGCTCATGTACTTCATCTGAGGTGAGTGCTTGCTTGGGTGTAGGTGTACCATAAATATGTCCTGCTCCAGCAGGAACATTTTGTGTCGCAAGTACCTTTTTATAGTAGATTAACCTGGCTTGGATTTTGTCTTCAAAGTCGGCTAGGTCAGACATGATTAGATTTATGTCATCTAGATCCATGTCACTGACATGGAGTGTGTTGATGTACAATACAATAATTTCTTGTATATGCTTAAATTGCTGGTTAGCTATCTCTGCTGAGATTTCCAGCAATATGAGATTAACTGGGTCTGTTTTCACCCAGCTGTCACATTGGTTGATTAACTCTGACAAGTGACATTGTAGGCCTTTCATCCGTATTTTAGTTTTTCTAGTGTAGTCATGTTGACTATGGGTTGAAGCTTTATGGAGCTTACATAGCTACTTGGACAGCTATGATACTTGCTCTTATGTGTAGAGTACGTATGGTTACTGACAACCTAATATTTTCTTGGTTAGGCTGATTGTAATTTACATCATTTGGAGGTTAGCTACTTACCTAATAATAAGTAACTAATATTTGAGTAGTACTCTGGTGTCTCTACAGGGGTTCCTAGGCTTAGCTCCTCAAAATCACCTTTGGATGGGTAGTGACACTTCAGTAACAATCAAAGATGAAAATAGACATACGTGAGAAAATATAATTACACAATTGTGTAAAATAAGAGGATTCACCCTACTTGGTTCAGCATAATGTTAAATAATAATACACCAGCACTTTGTTCTTTGTTCCTGTTCGTCTTGTCCTCTCCAATACTTTGGCGAAACTGGCCGTACACTGAATGACAGACTTAAAGAACACAAGAGAAGTGTTAAGTCTGCAGACACTAACAGTGCTCTCTTCTGCCATGTGAGGGATTCTTATCATCCCATTGATTGGTATTCCTCCAAAATAATCTTTCCTGCCTCTACTCTACACAGACGCCGTCTTGTAGAATCGGCTCTAATACACAATGTACCCAACATGAACTTGAGTCCAGGCTTTGTTGCTGTAGACTCTTCCCTTTCACAGTATATACTCAAATGCTCTAATCTTTCTAACAAACGTGACCTAACATAAGCCTACCCCTTTCATTTATCTTTCTTTCTCTTTCCTTTTCTTTCTCTCTTCTCCTACGCTCCCTTGCTATCATCTTCTTATTCCTATCTCCTTCACATTCGGTGGTTATAATAGCAAGCTGCCTCGTATGGGCCAATAGGCCTTCTGCAGCTCTTATTATTACTACTATCCCCTCTACTACACCTTACTTTGCTCCTCAGCTCTCTCTTGCCTATTTATTGCCTGTCTCTACTTCCTCATCACAATCGACTTGAGAATGGTCCAGGACGGACCGAAACGTCGTCGTCCTTCACCTTCTAGTGTGTGGTCTGGTCAACATACTTCAGCCACGTTATTGTGACTCATCGCCTGCACACCAGCACTGTCTAACAGTACTAGATAGTGTCGGGGTTTCACGGTGTTCTCGTTAGAGAAGGGTTAAAGCAACAGTAGACTGGATCTCCTTTCCAGGTGGTTGCTCCAACAATAACCCTTACTCACCGTCGTTCGGCGGGTCTTCCCTCAAATCCTCTAGGCTCCACTGCTGGCCTCGGAGAGTATCCCAGTCGATCTCACAACCGGCCTTAGATTTGTAAGATGAGTGGGAGCACAGATCGTTCCCTCAATCTGTGGCCCTCTCGACACCGAACTCTTACACAGCCTTCAAGGTCGCCAACTGGTTTTTTAGATGTCCAGTAACACTGCAGTGGTGAGGTGGAATGTGGCAAGAGCCAAATCCAGTCATATAGTATCAGGCAGGTCACTCTACTTTACATCCTCACACGGTCACAAGATAAATGGAGGGGATGATATCAAACACCAAAGAGTTTTGGTATTTTACTTAAAAGACAACGAGAAATAAATATGCATCAATGTATCAGAATTAATAT
>WNGS01066834.1:3865-16267 GCA_020271785.1 Procambarus virginalis | reverse complement strand
TTACCTCAGATGGTATACTACTGTTTTAGCTTCACCTGATAATTGTCCTTATCGATAAGATAATTTACTAGTCATGTGTAAAGATGATTTTGAGTCCACAAGGTCTACGTATTTGTTCCAAAATTCGTCCAAATCTTTCTCGTCTTTCCTGAGAAAGTGGGTAAATTGATTGGAGGGAGTCTAGCTTCAACTTGACTCGGATTAGATGAAAATGTTGATTTCTTGCCAATTATTTTGATGAAAGGATGCAACCTGGTTTGAATATCATCCTCATATTGTAATAACTCTGCCTTAATATCATCTAATTCTTCAGTGGTTAAATTAGTGTTGCAAGGTCAGCTAGATACTTTCCTATCTGCCACTTAACTTGCTCATATTTACTTATTGCTACATGAAAGTAGGTTTACAGTTGCACATGATCAACTAGAGATTGTTGAGACAGATCATTGCACATATTAATCTTTCTTGATAAGTGACCATTAAGTCCTATCAGGGTCTGTTTTAATTTCATATCCTTAGTAGCCATTCTGGCTGTTTGATTGGCATTTGTAGCACTTATAGTAATGTTGCTAATATAACTAGGGTACTTGCTCGTAAATTCTGAGCAAGCACTGATGGTAGTAGCCTAGGGTAAAATTTTCAGTCACTAGACTAAAATCCTTCCGCCATGGAGGTTAGCACAGAAATTTTTCATATATAATCATACACAGATTCTTTGAGGGGTAATCAGTGTCACTGGAAGTACCTCAAGTTACTACAAGCTCTTCAAAATCACCTCTTGGTTGGTGTAGACACTAATTAACACTCAAAGGTGAAATGATTATAAGTAAATAATTATTGTTTCACACCACAATTCGTGCTGGTATAAGTCCCACCCGAAATAGGGATTAACTAATGGTGCTAGGTTGTTCAATATTTAGTACAACTCTAGACTACGGTAATATAATGGGACTAGGTTGAACATTATTTAGCTCAACAATAGTCAGTGTTAATATAAATTGGACTAAGTTATCAATAAACACTAGTCAATGCTAATATAAATGGGACTAGGTGATCAATAAACACTAGTCAATGGTAACATCCGACCCTATAGTGGGTTGGCAATTAGTTAAGTTAAATATAATATTGTATAGTAAAGGCAGGGTTTGCAAACACAAACACCTAAAATTTATTGTAGATAAACTCTGCGAAGGCATAACCACAATTTGGCTGGATTTAATTTATGTGGTAAACTCCGAGGATATTAATTAAACACCACGATTTTGGTGGATGTTAGACTAGCTGGGTGGCCAGTCTGTGACTGGCTATTTATTAATAATATATTGTTCACTAATTTATTACACTGTTTCATTTATGGATCACAAGGATACGGATTCAATGAACCAATCATGTGGGGAAAACTGACTCGTGGGATTTATTGATTTAGCAATTTATAATAATAAGTAATCTATATTATATTTTTTCTTACTATATTTTATTTGATAACAGACTGTGCGAATTTAAAGTTGACTGTATGATATTAAATTTCCACAAATCGTTTTCTACACAAGCTGGGGGGTTTATTATTATAGTTTATCAATCGAAATGAATCTACTGACAGACGTTTCTAAAATGTTACTAGGTGTTAAGACTACTAATGATTAGTTATTATATTGAGAACTCTTATCTGTATAGTTGGTTATGGCCTGAACAACCAGATATGAACACAGATGATCACAGACTAATTCTCCTTGTAGGTGATGCAAATATAATCACGTCTTATACCAGATCGTTCTTCTTCCCCTTCAATTACACCTGTCAAAAGGCACCCACAATAATAATCGGAACCTATATATGACAGTTATATCAGGGAAATGATATAAATTAAATTGTTTCATTGATATTTACTCATTTGGGAGGCTCGCCATGCATTCTCATTGGTCTACCCTAATCTATCTTACATTACTGTCCAGGAATGACTAGATATAATGGGTTATCGGCTATTGAACACTTCCCTTATTGTTGATGAATACCGTGCTGATGATTGGAGCTGTTTACATCCCATAACATATTGTCTAGAGGACAAATTGAAGTGCTTCAAGTGAGCTCCATGCCAGACTTTCATTTACATTAAATTTAATGGCTACTTTCCTCCCTCACGCATCCGGTGTCAACACCAGAAGAAGTTTTATCAAGAAGTGGAAAGAGAGTTAATATTTAATCTATTTTAGCACTGATAATTAAGTTGGTTCAAGCGAAAAGTTTTTATGATGTTTACAGTCCAGAGAACTGGACTGAATTAAGAAGAATTACTAATATTATTAGCTGGTAAATTTAATTGTGACATATGACAATGATATCCTCGTTTTCTTTCGAGGAAAATGCAACTGCAATCTTGTTTTCTTTGGATGAATTAAGAATATGCTTGGGGTAATTTGTAACTACAAATTACCAGCAATATTAACTGAATATTGTATTAAAGGTTATTTAATGATGTTTTTTTCCCTACACCTGCTTTACTCACTCTTTCTCCAGGCCAGTGGGCAAACGTTGAAGTTATTCAAAATGATGCAATTCGAGTAATAACAGGGGCTCCAAGATGAACTAAAATACTGAACTTGATAATAGAAATCAAGAAATCTATTAAAATAAGGGTAAAAGGGATTGCTGAATGCATGCTGACCATGATATTGACTAGACCAAGAATCACTTAACTTAAAGATATAATCACTGGAGCACTAACTCGGGACAGAAGAGCTTCCAATAGCAACAGAACCCATTGTGCGATAAACACCATCAATACATTCGATATAACAAATACAGTCACTGAGAGGGGTATCGACGAAATACATGCAGATGCATGTATTTCATGCATTATATATGCATTACAGAAGCGTTATATAATACATGTATTAGAAAAGCCCCATGGAAATCTCTGCCAGCAGACTTTAAGATTATGGAGGGAGCCGATGGCTGAGCGGACAGAACACTGGACGCATGATCCTGTGGTCCTAGGTTCGATCCCGGGCGCCGGCGAGAAACAATGGGCAGAGTTTCTTTCCCCCTGATGCCCTTGTTACCTAGCAGTAAATAGATACTGGGAGTTAGTCAGCTGTCACGGGATGCATCCTGGGGGTGGAGGTCTGGTCGAGGACCGGGCCGCAGAGACACTAAGCACGGAAATCATCTCAAGATAAGATGGCTCTTGAAGGAAAAAGAGTAATCCTCATTTGATATGTAATATGGCACAGATGCGTATAGAAGCAAATTTGGCATCTGACAACTTTGCATACTTCACAGATGGACCAGAAGACCAGCGAGGACAATAAACAGGAGCTGCCATTAAGGCAGGAAATTCTGTAGTTAGTTGGAGACTCTCAAACGGGTGTTCAACTTCACAAACAGAGATGCTAGCCATTTAAAGGGCTATGGGACATGCTCTTGCTGAACACTGACAGTATGTTATCATACATTCAGACTCGAGAACTGCAATAGAAACCTTGCAACAAGTGTAAGGAAATCTGATTCCAGTTTATGTGCTAATAAAATGTTTAATTCTATGAATGAAAAATAATAATTAATTCTAAGATAGCTTAAAGGACCAGAATTCTATTCTAAATGAGAGAACCAATGGCGTATTGATCTCTATGATTAAATGCAATAAATTCTATTATGCGATGAACCATAAAATTCTATACATTCTAGAACCATCTTCCCATGACACATTTTTTTTTGGGGGGGGGTCTTCTATGGGGTTAGTCTACGTGTTGAATATACTGTATAATAATTGTATACATAATAAGGATGATAATATGCACACACACGGATTACATTAATTAGTAAATTGTGATGCGAAAATACTGCTGCATACTAAACATCAAATAATATGTAATCAATATGCAATATAGTATGTATTGAATCTCACAACTGAGAGAGAACTATCTACAATAAGAACTAATTAAATGTCAGCTGTGACAGAGGAACGTAGTTGGTGTCCAATCTCTACAACAGTCTGGAATCAGCCCTGAGATAGTGATCTTGGGAACACGTGAGCATATGGACAGTCACACGCCTTCGCAGTTGTGTTGCACCAGGCTGTAATAATTGACTTCCATAATTTCCGCTCCAAACTAGTTTGTACATACATAAATGCAAGATGTAAATATTTGAAGGGGTGGAAACAGCACTTACATGGGGTTTATTTTATCGCCTACAGCGTCACGACAGTGTACCTACATTAGCAAGATATTCAAGAGCTCAGGAATAAAAACTAAGTGGTAAATGCCTGCCGAAACTGGTGTCCGTGATTTTGGTAAGCTGCGTCCTCAATCTGAAGCCCGATGACGTACGGATGCCTGCAGGATTGTATGAATTAATATAACCACTTCGAAACACCTTGCTGCCAGTGTATCTAATATGGTGAGAGTCTCCTCCCTCTCGGGGGGACGCGCATGCACGATAGTTCCCAATCGGGGGCCCGAGCATAAATCATATTTATTCATTAAATCCTAAATAGGGAAGGAAGTGTTTATGATGAGTATTTACGTCATACATAAGTGCATTATGTGATAGAGATTCTCGTAGTGCTAGTCAGTTAATGTAGACTGCACAAATAAACCGAAAATCTTTGGAGGTGAAAATTATTTTAGATTATGATATTATTTACTAGAGCAGCTATCTAGCTGGGTAAAGGAATTCCAGTAAACTGTTGTATGCTAAATAAAGTAACCCTATTAATAAATAATCATCCTTAATAAAGGAAAGTAAATGGTTCGACTTCTATTAGATCTACAGATATGTGGAAATATATTCTCTGTGAGGGGCTGACGCAACACTGCCACAATTCTAGGAGAAATTACATGATGTTCCACATCCTAATGCAATGAATTCTGTGATACTAAACTATGGACTAGTAGTGTCAGTTAATTATGATGCTTAGTACAGGAAATTCATCCCATTGTACTAATGATTAGTAAATGAGTATTAAATGATTATGATGCCTAATACAGGAAATACATTATTGTATTCGGGATGAGAATAACTGTTGGAAATTTCCAACAACAAGAACACAAACATGACAACATCCATCTGATCACAAATGTTATAGCATTAATACAAACAATCAAACGTTAAGGCCGCTGGGTACTTATCAGCTGGGTGCCAAGTCATGTGGGAATAATAGGAAATGACACAATCGACTTGAGAATGGTACAGGACGGACTGAAACGCCATCGTCCCTTCACTTTCTAGTGTGTGGTTTGGTCAACATATTTCAGTCACGTTAATGTGACTCCTTGTCTGCATTGGAAATGACATTGCAAATGAAGCTGCAAAACTTGAAAATAAGAGAAGAAATGTAGACATTTACATTTCACAAAGTCTATCACAGATTAAAAAAGTATTTAGAAATAGAGCAATGCAGAAGATGTACATTGACCACAAAACAGCAGTTGCAACATCAGGCTCTGCAGGCTGGTACAAGAATTCAACCAACTACGAACCACTTATTTTGATGAAAGGGAGCAGTAGAAGAACAGAAATGCCCTTACATCACAACAGGCTTGGATACCCATGTGCATGTGAAATAGGCTTGCAGGTTCCAGAAAATGAGAGGAAATGTGAAGAAATTCCCGACCGATCACTGGAACATTATCTAACACAGTGCACAGTTACAAACCAAATAAGATTTCAACATAAGCTAAACAGAGCAGAAGCTGTTAAACACAATAGGCATAATCTTACTGAAGTTAACATACGAGTCATAAATACTCATACTCCACCTAAGTAAAACAGAAACAAGTAACACTTAGTGGGTCAGCCATAGGTTTAGGGCCCAGTAGGAATATCCCTTAAAAAATGCACTAGGTTAGTTGTATGGTCTTCCAAAAATTCATATACAGGGATGTTCAGACATAATAATCTCTCCAACTGGCACATTTAATTATAAATTAGCCAAATTTGTAATGACAATTATAGCACCTTTCATTACAAATATTTATATGATTGAGAATGTGTCTCAATTTGTTAGGGAGGTTGGGGCACCTAAGTTTGATAAGACTGTTGTCATGGCAAGTGTGGACGTCGGGTCGCTATTTACAAATATTCCACTTTGAGAGATTTATCTATTGATTCCTAATTATCACAAGATGATTGTTGTAATTTTGCATTAGACAAGAAACAAGCTAGTAAGTACTAGATGTTACAAATTCGGATTCTATTTTCTCTTTTGATGATAAACTATTTACACAAATAAATGGGATGGCAATGTGGTCAGCATTTGTGCCAGCTTATGGTAATTTGTTTGTGTAGTTTCACGAAAATTTGGATTGATACTTGTCCTGAGGAGTTCAAACCATTTTTTTCGTCGGTTTTTGTCGTCGGTATCATCCCTTGTTTTTAATAATCATTCCCATGTTGAAAGATTTGTTATGTATTTTAATTTTAAGCATTCAAACTTGACATTTACCTACGAAGTCGAGGAAATCTCTCAAATTTCTTTTTTAGATAGATTAGTTACTAATACTGGAGTAAATTTGTTATGTCAGTTTACTGTAAACCCACATAAACAGAATTGGATTTACATTATCTGAGTTTTGTCCAAAACTATAAAAATTTAACACAATTAAATATCTAATAAATAGAGCCTTTAACCTTTGTTCAGATTATAAATTATTTTGAATAGAAATTAATATTTTTCCATGAATTCTTTGTTTCTAATGCATTTTATAACAAAGAAATGGCATGTAAAGATTTCTGAGGAGATTCTTAACTCGCTGCATATTCTAGCTTTCGCTTAACAAAAATGTAATTTCTTATAAGCGTGATTGTCATTAAGTGGGCGGCTCTAGTAAACTGAGGTAGGTCGCTGAGTTCCCGTGTGACCGGGGAACTATGCGCTCGGTCGACCCGAATGTGTATCAACGAATATTGTTAGACGACAACACTATCGTAAGTCGAGTCACATTTTTTTATAAAATTTATATTTTTAGAGCCGGCGGCTGAGCGGATAGAACACTGGACGTGTGATCCTGTGGTCCCGGGTTCGATCCCAGGCGCCGGCCAGAAACAATGGGCAGAGTTTCTTTCATCCTGGTGCTCCTGTTACCTAGCAGTAAATAGGTACCTGGCAGTCAGTCAGCTGTCACGGGCTGCTTCCTGGGGGTGGAAACTGTTACGTACCTCTATAAGCTACGTAATTAAATACATTTAATTTGTACTTATACATTAATTTGTACTTATATATGTCTTGTTTTATCTGATTATATGTACATCTAAATATTCCTTACTTATATGTAAGATATGTGTTGCCTGATTATATGTTGAATTAAGCCTAACTTTTCCACCCGTGGGAACGAGTAATTGCTCTTTGTTGTTTCACGGTTGATTTCGTGGGAAAGTGGTTTTATGTATGAACATCCGTAGGAAACATTGATGGGAATGCTAAGTGTTTGAACATTGGGCGGCAACATTTCCGTGAGAACCTTTTAGTCCTGATGGAGGGGGAGCGTTGCCTAAATTTTCCCTTGTTTATTTTATTTTAATTACTGCATGTATTAATAATTACCTTATTTTTGTTATGCATGTTATTCTGACCATTTACTAAGTTACTTTAAGATTACTCTTGTCACATTATTTTGCTCCATGTAAGTTTAATTAAATAATGTTAGTTTGGCAGTTTTTCGCGGGGCAGAAGCAATGTTTTTTACTCCCGCAGTTTTAGTAGTCAGTAACTCGTCTGGGGCAGGAGAGCTAACATCGGTGGAGCTAAGTCTGTTATATATTATTTTGCCATATATATATTTTTAAGGGAGACAATACGTTTCATTGTTTTATATATATAATTTTGGTCCATCTGTGTGTATAATAATAATACTACTGATTATACTGTTTAAATATATATATTATAATTTATTTGTATATTTCTTTGTCCCAAGGGATAAATACTTTAAATATTTGCTTGTGCCAATCATGTGGTTACACTGGTGACCCGCTCTATATTACAGCCATTTTACCATGTCCCTAGACAACAAGGTTCTTGCTGCTGTATAGGGTTACGAGCCGTGACGAACGATCTGGTAACATAGTTATGGGGGCCTGTGCCGGGAAATATTTTTCCCACTTAAACTTAACTGTGCTAATCTAACCTTGCCTTCCTAGGTACCAGTGTCTTGTGTGTTTTCTACTATTAACTATTCCATGTGCCATGCAAGCCTTCCTGTGTGTCAAGTAACAACGTTTCACGATTTTGAGGTAAGTCATCCTATAACTTTTGTTTGTGCAGTGAGGCCAAGCGAATTTTCAGTGTGTGTGTGAAGTGAAAAGTGTTTTACAGTGAAGTGAAGTGTTAATCACGATGGAGGATCAAGTGTTGTCGCTGTTGACTAACCCAAACTTTGAGGGAATTAAAAGCCTAACAAAGTCTGCGTTAGTAAATATGGCCAGTAAGCTAGAATTAACCGCCAGAAATAGCATGACTAAGGCACAAATTCTGAGAGTCATAGTGACACATTTTGTTGAGAACCAAGAATTAGGAGAAGAATGTCTGGAGGAAGTTAGAGAAGAGTCAAGTGATCAAATTGCTTTAAGGCGTCTTGAGTTAGATGCACAAGTAACGTATGCTAAACTTGAGGCTCAAGAAAAAGCCAACGAATGTGCAAGGCAACAAAAATTATTAGAGGCTGAAGCTCAGCAGAGGGAGCTTGAGACTAGGCGTTTAGAACTTGCGGCACAAAATCAAAGAGTTTTAATGGAGTTGCAACTAGAAGCAACCAAGAAGGAGCAATTAGAGATTCAACAACAAATGGCTGACACTAACTATAGGCTTGAAACACAGCGTATGGCAGCTGGACATGGAAATTCTAGTAATGTTTCAATTAATAATGATAATAATCCCATAAGGATGAGTAAATATATAGAATTACCCAAGTTTAATGAGGAGGATCCTGAGGTTTTCTTTGCACATTTTAATAAGATTGCCATCAGTATGAACTGGCCAAGGGATCAATGGGTAGCAATTATGCAGTCTCAATTTAAGGGGCGTAGTCAGGAGGTTTTTACATCCCTACCTGACGCTCATAGTTTTGATTATGAATTTGTAAAGAAAAGCATCTTAAATGCTTATCAATTAAATCCAGAGGCACACAGGCAAAAATTTAGAAACCTAAGGAGGGTAAGTGATCAGACAATAGCTGATTTTACTCGTCAAAAGACGAACTATTGCAACAGATGGTTAAAGTCTCTTTCAGTCACAGAGTTTGATGCTTTAAAGAATCTTCTTATCATGGAAGAAGTATTGTCTTGTCTCCCCGACAAATTATCTACTTATATGGCAGAACAAAAGAATGTAACAGACATTTATGAGCTGTCAAAGCTCGCTGATGAGCATGAGTTGTTGACTAAGGCCCAGTTTACGGCCACTTCACCTAAGTCTAGTCATAGAGTAAATTACAATGCTCACAGAACTCCTTATCATTATAAGCCCACTCCTAGTCCGCCAGTTACTCCCGTGAACTCTTCTCTTACTAACCCTAAGATTGTTACTCCACTGCCAGGATCATCTAAGCCTAATAATGCTCATTTTAAACCTGCAGTTGGTTCTACCAGTGTACCCACTTTAAGCATTGTACACATTGTAAGAGAAGGGGTCATGTGATTACTTCATGTTTTAGTTTGCATCCTGAACTACGGCCAACTGGTCTTATTATGAGTAAAGGATTGCAACATATTAATTCTTCATGTACTACAGTCAATCCCAATTGGATGGCTGACTTTAAACCATATATTTCCACAGGTACATTATTATGTAATAATGGTAACCATAAGACTGTTCAATTACTCCGTGATACTGGAGCTTCACAGTCTCTTATTGCCCAAAATGTACTTGCTGATGTTGACACCCGAGATCTGGGTGAAGTTGTACTTCTCCAAGGTATTGCTGGTAGAGTACAACCTGTGTCTTTGATGCAAATTAATCTTGATTCTAAATATACTTCAGGATGGTGTAATGTTGGTGTAAGTAAGCAACTGCCCATTCCTGGGGTAGACATTATTTTAGGTAACGATTTTGGCAACCGACAGGTTGCAGGGCCCAAGTGTCCCATAATGTTAACCAATCCCCAGAATGTATTAGCTAAACCCGAGGCAGATGATATTATTTACCCTGCTTGTGTGGTAACTAGATCAATGGGAAAAACAGGTGAGAGTAATTCTGATTCCACTGAGGTTGCTGTTCCCAAGACCAGGACCCCTTCAGGAAAGGAGTGGGAGGTGGATCTTGAGGATTCTTTTATGACTCGACTGGATGATGAGAGTGAGGCAGTAGTAGAAGCCCCGCCGAGCCTAAGTCACAAGGAAAGTGAAGGTGAGGAGGCTGAACTATCTGTACCTTGCCCGCTTGTCTCCAGTGAACCAGTTGTCGAGAGTGAGGCCGAAGTAGCTATGGCTCCATTTTATTCTGATCAATCAGGAAAAGAGATCAAGCTACTAGGTTCTTGCCCGCTCGCTGCTGAGTCTGAGTCATTGCCCTTAAGTGTTGAACAGACTACTGATCCTAGTTTAATTAAGTGTATTTCTGAGGCACCTGATAATGTTGATGCATTGGAGGAAGGGACGGGTTTCTTTTTCCAGGATCGACTTCTGATGAGAAGGTGGAGACCCAAGGGAACTCCCTCTTCAGATGATTGTGAGATTAGAACCCAACTCGTTGTCCCCAATGATTATCGTAGGCAGATCTTGCAAGCTGCACATGATGACCCCATGGGAGGTCACCAAGGTATTTCAAATATGTACCATAAGATATGTAAATATTTTTTCTGGCCTAAGTTAAAGAAAGACGTGGTTAGATATTGTCATAACTGTGTACCTTGTCAACTTGTTGGAAAACCTAATCAATCTGTGCCTAGAGCACCATTGCAACCTATTGTAGTTCCTGATGAACCATTTACTCATGTTGTTATTGATTGTGTAGGTCCTTTACCTAAGACTAAGTCGGGTAACATGTTTTTATTCACTCTCATGTGTATGACTACTAGATTTCCAGAAGCTTATGCTCTAAGGAATACCCAAGCTCATAATCTCATCAAGTGTCTTGAACGCTTTTTCTCTTTGTTTGGGATGCCTAGGGTTATTCAGAGTGATAATGGGGGAAACTTTTGTTCTAAAGTTTTCAGAACTTTTTGCGAGTCCCGAGGGATTCAGCACAAATTGTCTAGTCCATATCATCCACAAAGCCAAGGTGGGCTTGAACGTTTCCACCAGACTTTAAAACAAATGTTGAGGACAACCGGAGAGACTTATCCACGTAATTGGGATGAGAATCTCCCCTTCGTGTTGTTTGCTGCGAGAGAAGGGTTACAAGAGTCTTTGGGATGTTCACCTTTTGAACTCGTGTTTGGTCACCAAGTGAGAGGTCCTCTTAAGATGCTCCACGAAAAGTTGTTGGGAGATGTCTCTGTTCATCAGAGTGATTTGTACTTGAGTAAGGTCAAGGACAAGTTGTGTCGGGCTCGTGAGTTGGCGAAAGAACATCTGGGAAGAACTCAACAAACCATGAAATTGCGATATGACAAGAAGTTCAAGGCTAAACTCAGGTCGTTTGCTGTCGGAGATTTGGTGTTGGTGTTGAAACCTCGTTGGGGGACTTCCATGTCCCATAAGTTTGCAGGACCCTACCAAGTGGTAGAGAAGGTGGGAGACCTAACATATAAAATAATTAACCCTAATCTTTCAGAACCCCAAATGACTGTGCACATTAACAGATTAAAAGCTTATGTTGGACCAGGTGTAGTAACTTGTTTTAGTCGGGAAGAGTATACACCTGAGGATCATTGCAGTGAGGGAAATGATGTTAATATTCAACTTCTCAGTTCCAGTTCCAATGGCAGGGAGATGCTATGTCATTTACAGGAGGAGCAACGTGATGAGTTCCAGGTTCTGCTGGACAACCATACATCTCTGTTTGGGGAGGTTCCCACTCAGACCCACCTCATCACCCACGACATTCAGCTCCTGGATAACACACCCATTCGACAACATCCGTACCGAGTGAACCCGAAAAGAGGAAGATTCTACAAGCAGAAGTGGACTATCTGCTCCAGCATAATTTCATTCGGCCAAGTCAAAGTACTTGGAGCTCTCCGTGTTTATTAGTGCCAAAACCAGGAGGAACCTGGAGATTGTGTGTTGATTATCGAAATTGAACAAACACACTACTGTGGACGTTTTTCCCTTACCTCTGTTAGAGGAATGTATTGAATCAATTGGACATGCTCAATATGTAAGTAAACTGGATTTGTCCAAGGGCTATTACCAGTTCCATTGACTGATTACGCGAGGGAGGTTACTGCTTTTGTGACACCTGATGGTGCTTACGAATTTAAAGTGATGCCATTCGGTCTGCGAAATGCACCTGCTACTTTTCAGAGA
>WNGS01066828.1:0-11503 GCA_020271785.1 Procambarus virginalis | reverse complement strand
GTGCCTCGGAGAGGCTGCAGGATCCAGTAAGTTCATTAAACTTAGGTTTCACTCTTTTTAACCATGTCGTAGCTCGTTGATTAAGGCATGTCTGGATGCTCTCGGATGCAGGTTCGAATCCTCGTCACGACCCTTGTGGATTTGTTCATTTGATGCATCACGTTATTGTGATTTGTGTATGTATTAATTAATATTATAATAGCCTATTGTCATATGTAGGCATAGTTAGGTGTTAGTCTGTTATGCGATTTTTTTAATTTGTAGTATGCGGGTGAGCATTTACAGCGTTGTGGTTGGAACAAATCGTCAGTGAAGTACTTTTTTCAAAAGTGTTCTGACGTCTTCAATTGTGAGTCGTGTGTAAACCATTTTTCATTCATAAACGGGAGTTTGGCGGGTGCATGGAATAACTTTTGGGTCTTTGTTTGGAGGACGGGCTGGGCATTCGTCATAGGGTCGTTCGAGATTTCCCTGCTTCGGGGGTGGTCCTCTGCCTGAAACCTTCCCATAATGTCGTACCTATCTGCTTCTGGTCCTAACCTTTCATAAAGAGGTGGGCTATGATTAGTTCAATCTTCTTCATTTCTCTTGTATGTGATGCCTTGAGGAGCAACGTGTAGGTTGCTATGTAGGCTCTGGCTTGTGATAGGTTTACCTTATTGATGAAGTTGTCAAGGCCTGGCAGGATCGGGAGACCTGTAGGGAAAAAAGTATAACATGACTGCAGGGCGAGATAGTCCGGAACTGTTTCTAGTCTCATGGTGCGATGAATGTGGAAGTGTTTCTTTCAGGTACTCTGTTGTCGTAAAGATGAGCTTTACGAGTGCTATTTTTTCTATTTCCATTTTTTTCTATTCAGCCCTGCCCCTGTCCAGACCCGCTTGTTCCTCCAATCTCCGTGTAGGGAGCCTGCTGGGAGTTATGGTCTCTGTTGATACTTGTGTAGGGTTTCAGCTAGCCTGTCGTTCCATTCTTCATCTGAGAAATGGATTAGGAAGTTCTTAAGGGCGTTCTTCAGTGCTGGTGGGAGGGAGTTGGAGACGATTGTTTGAGGGTCCATTGGTCGTTTCGCCCTCGAGGTCGAGGGTAAGTTAGGCGAGATTTCACGTGTCCTTTACGTCCTTGTCGCGTCGATTTCCATGTTACCCTGGGTGGTGGCTATACAATTCATTATAAATACATCCTAACACCTAACTGTTTTCTTCCCCTTCCCCAATTCTTTGTTATTCTTCCCTTTTGGCTCTAATATGTGGAGTGGGAGGAGAAACAAAAGATAGTATTCCTCCCAGAAACGAAGTACGTGTCCTGCTCACTCGTAATGGAGGATCAGTGGGAAACTTCGTGCCTTAACTGGACGAAAGTTTTTTTTTTTTTCTTGCCCCTTCAGAATCCCCCCCCCCCCTGGTTAGAGGAGAGGGAATAATGTTGGGGATGCAAAAGTGGGGTACAGCCGACTGTTTTGTAGGACCTTAGTCCGTTACTCTTCAGCCCTAGTGATGCGGAGTTAAAGGAATTCATTGTACATTAAAGGGCTGCCTTCCTTCATCACTAATCTCCTTGGGCATATATCGAAAATTAAGATAAATTTAAAAATGGGATTAAATATACAATCATGGAATTGTACTTATTGTGGGAAGATGAAGGATGTCTCGATGATATCATTTGAATATTTGAGGATTAGATGCAACTGTGTCGGTCGCCAAGGTAACTGCATTTTGGCATAATGGAACCCTGCTGTTTTAATCTTCTTTGGTGAAGTAGTAGATGGAAGGGAACCATTTATTCGCCATGGTAGTATGCCTAGCACTGCACGTGGCTGAAATTGAATGAAACTTCAGTATGCCAATATATGTGCACCCATATTGTTCACGTGGAAAAAACTATGCCAATAACCGTGCGTCGGGAAGAGCAAAATGCTCGGGCTGAAGCGAAGTGTCACAGAGGTAACGGAAAACGTCCCGGATGGAAAAGAAGCGTCGCGTATGAGACTAAAAATACTGATGTCAATGACCGAACGTCGGGAACAAATTAAGACACCCCCTGTGCAATGACCGACCCCCCCCCCCTCTTGCAAAAAAGTCAGTCTTAACTCCCACTACTGATGACATACTAAGGAAGAATTTTAATTTGCAGAAAGTGTAGATAAATGATAGAATATCATCATGAGCCACCAGTATACAGGGCTGCAATAGTGAATGTAAATTGCCCACAAACTACAAGGTTGAGCAAAACCTAACCTACTGCCCTTATTCGCAGTGCATTAAAGGAGTGGGGGGAGGAGAGATAAGAGGGGGTTTATTATAAACTGTTGTACATGAATGAAACTTAAACATGGGTCTAGTTTGTGCAGATCAGTGCGAATATTAAAAATATTGGTACTGGTTAAATAGGGCTTACTGGATACAATTTGGTTCAACAAAACCCCTTCACCTAGCAATATGTTTCGCCTCGTCAATTAGTATTATGGTTATATAAACTGCCATGTAAATACAACACACTAGATTGTTGAGCCATTTTAATCACACAATGTTGAGATAAGAGTGAACTCAGATTTACCAGTTTGTCCAAGGTTCACAAACTTGGTTGTTGCAAGGGATCGAATACATACACACTGCTGCAGACAGGCGAGTTCCTGATGAAAATGGGCTTAATTACTTTATAATTTTAGGCATTGATTGATATTAAAGGTATAAAGAACTGGGGAAAGTTTAGCTAGTCGTTAAGAGTAACAGGTGAATTTCTAATTTCCAGTTTAACTTTGGGGGGCATGATAGTAGAATGAATGTTTGACTTGCCTGCCCTAAAGAGAGATCCAAAAATTTACGGGTACTGTAAACACTTCCCAATTTTATATTATATAACTATTTTTTGTTAAAAAAAAAATAAGGCAGTAGACCCTCAGGGCTGCAGGAAACATTCCCGAAAGTACTGTTCCCTTTAGTCTCCGTGGTGTAGTGGTAAGACACTCGCCTGGCGTTCCGCGAGCGCTTTGTCATGGGTTCGTATCCTGGCCGGGGAGGATTTACTGGGCACAAATACTAAACTGTGGCCTCTGTTTAACGCAACAGTAAAATGTATACTTGGTTGTAACAACGATTCTTCGCGGTGGGGATCGTATTCCAGGGACCTGCCCGAAACGCTACGGGTACTAGTGGCTGTACATGAATGTAACAACTCTTGTATATATCTTAAAAAAAAAAAAAAAAAAAAAAAAAAAAAAACTTCATGATGTTGATTAGAGTAAAAATTAAGTTTCCTATAAACAGTTTATAGGTTTCCTGTGAACATCATATTAGAAATTCCTACCAGATCTGACTTTGATGTTCATTGGGGATTTGGCTGCCATGAAGGTAAGGTGACCTCGTGGCTGCGGCTGCTTCCCTTTTCCTGCAATTGCTATTGCATCCCTTTAAATTTGTTTAATTATTTCCTCTGGTAACCACTAAACTTATTAAGATAGTGTTCATAAAGTTTTTTTTATACTTTTTCTTAGAATATAGTTATTTAAATTTTCTGTCATGAGTTATTTGACGTATTTTTTAATGACCAGGTATTGTCAGTAATTTTTGTTTCATCTTTTCTGGTGAAACCCTGAATGATTTTATTTTTTTGTAAATATATTTCTAACAAATACTTTGTCATTATTCGTTTGTATTACGCCATTGGTTTTCTGATAAGGTTCTTTAGCTCAATGGTTATCCATTTTGGGTCACTACTATTTACTCGAAACAATCTATAGTGTGCCACGTTCCTGCACTATATTTTTATTTTTTTTTAATTCAAACATTGCTCTACATCGTAAGTGACCCGTCGGTAAACAAGATGTGTCACAAGAACTGCCAAAATCCCATGTGAAAGTCTGCCAAATTTATAATTAGCAAGGAACCTCTTAATATATGAATCAGATGTGAGAAAAATCAGGCACCTTAAGTTTCTCTCAAATAACTTTTCCGTGTTTTGTTTAATGTAATTTCCCCAAGATCATTATTCCCTAATTCACTCCCTGTCCAACCACTTGGGCTGGATGGTAAAGCGATGGTCTCCCTTCGTGCAATCTCCGACCATCCAAGTGGTTAAGACACCTATTCTTCCCCCCCTCTTCCCATCCCAAATCTTTATCCTGACCCCTTCAAAGTGCTATAAAGTCGTAATGTCTTGACACTTTTTTTCTGACCTTTCCCTTCCCTTTTAAAATGCTACTTATCAGTGTCTCCCTGTTACATAAGTCTCTTATCTTAATGTTTTGGCACAATATTATTTTGCTTAATGAAGCAGTTATAAATTAAAACAAAATCCTGTTTGGCAAGTAAAGTTTATTGTACTAAAATTAGTCAAAACTGTTAGACCTAGAAGCTTATATATTATTTCCCATAAAAGCTGTTCTTTTCTCTCGAAGTTTGGTGGATTATGTGCATCATTAGAAAGATAATTTTCCATTTAATTATTTCCAAACAGTTTGTGGAGCTTAGTTTTAAGTCCCATTCAAACACTGCATTTAATACTTTGATGTATTGCCACTGCCCATCCTTGACTGAAATGTATTAGCATAAAATAGTTGGTATCCTATATTATTATTATATTCCGTGTTTTCTTCATACATTGGCGTTTGTTAGTGGTTTGTTTTTTGTGTACTGTCGTAAACTCTGAAACCCAGATACGTTCTGAATACAATATTTACCCTACTGTATATCATTAACTTCGTGAAATAGTTTTCTTCAACCAATCAATTTTTCTCCATCTAGACCCTTGAGGCGTACTAATAGTTTTGTACTGGAAATCACACGAGTACATACGGAAGATGATTAAAGGCCATTGGGTTTTCTAATTTAATTATATAAAACTGACAATAATTATCACTATAACATATATTCTTATTTTATTCACTGTATTCTTATTTTTTGCATTCACTGGAAAGGCGAAGAGTTAGGGGTGACATGATAGAGGTTTACAAGTGGATGAATGGACATAACAAAGGGGGATATTAATAGGGTATTGAAAGTATCAACACAGGACAGAACGCGAAACAATGAGTATAAATTGGATAAGTTTAGATTTAGGAAAGACTTGGGTAAATACTGGTTCAGTAACAGGGTTGTTGATTTGTGGAACCAATTGCCGCGTAACATTGTGGAGGTGGGGTCCCTCGATTGTTTCAAGCATGGGTTGGACATGTATATGAGTGGGATTGGGTGGTTATAAATAGGAGCTGCCTCGTATGGGCCAATAGGCCTTCTGCAGTTGCCTTTGTTCTTATGTTCTTATATCCAACTTGGTTAAAGGGAGCATTATTTCCAAATATGCCAAAAACATACAATAAAGGAAAACTAGTTCTATTTCAAGCAAACTTTTTTGACTAGTTGTATATAAAAAGGGTTTCATCTGGTCCGAGTCTCGGCATCATAGCATAAATAGGAAGGGAGAACAAAATTATTTGTGACAATTTTCCAAAATGATAAAATTAACATCAAACACAAGTGTCAACTGAAATTATGTCTGACACTCGGCTATCACAATAGCATATAATAAAAAAATAATAATTACTTTTATCCAAAGAAAGTTACAAAAATAGATTTTTTATAATCTTATTTAATTATTGGACAATTTGCATGAAACTTGTACACCTGACTGCACGTAAGCCTATCTGTAGGGGGGCCAATCTTGGAGGAAATTGGTTTATCAACCTCAGCCACAGATGAGAGCACCTTAGACTTCATTTTTTAATTTCTTTTCAAGTAACATAAACGTAACTTCTACTTTCATCTTTTATTCAATTTACATGAAACTTACAACTTGTATGTAGAGTTTCTCTACAATCTGTGTGAAGCGTTTTTTCCTAAGTTCATTTATTGATTTTATAAATAAATATATATATATTATATCTAATAGTAATAAACATGATATATTTGCATAATTTTGGGGGAACTTTATTTGTATTAGTAAAACGAAACGTTTTGAAAAATCCGCTCATACAGATCCTTTATTATAGGCTAATGTGATAGTGTCATAGAAATTATTTCATTTGAAACTTGTGGTTGTAGAGGCTTATTGAAAATGTGTAAAATTCATTGAAAATTTCCCTTTTTATTTATGTTGCGATACTTAAACTTGAAACAGTTGCAGCCCTTCTCATATACAACTTGTCAAAACAGATTGGTTGACATTGAACAACTTATATGAAACTAAACTAATGCTCCCTTAAATTGGCTACCCTTGCCAGTAAACCCACTAGACCTACCTGGCCATCATCTACAACTCGTAATCTCATCTTAAGTCCCTAACCCCGAATCATCACTACAACACTCAATACTAACACATTGCAGACTCGACTCAACAGATCATATCGGTTCCCCATATTTGGCTGGTTTCTCTGTCGCTGCCACAAGCAGATAAAGAGGAGTACTTGGAAAAAATCGCAGCTTCCACAAGACTGTCCCCCAGCCGATCATAGCCTTCACCACCACACCAGCATCCTAATGATGCTAATGCTATAATCACATTAAATGTAAATCTCCTAGTTTCCAAGAACTATGGATCACCCTTTGTGACCTCTTGGGTGTAAGATTGGCTTGGCCATGCTAAGGCTGTCTTATTCTCTTTGACTTTACCTCGTTGCGACCACAGTCTGACTACTCACGTGTATTACCACTCCTTTCAACCATCATTTGTTAAGTGTTGTTGTGCCTGATTCACTAGCTAATACTTCTAACTTGTGGATTGCAACACTACTCCCACTTAATTCACGTTGAAGCGGTTGCATGAGCAGCCGCAGCTTCCACTGACCATATCCCCATTACTGTTGCTTGTTTCTGGTCCTTTTATGTTGGCAACGATGAATGAGAGGCCTGACAGCTGAGTGGACAGTGCTCAGGTTTCATAGTCCAAAGCATCCAGGTTCGATCCCCGGAGGAGGCAGAAACAAATTTGCTGAGTTTCTTTCACCAAGATGCACCTATTTACCTAGCAGTAAATAGGTACCAACCTGGTTCCAAGGGATGTTATAGCCAGGGGAAGGGTTGTAGAGATAAGCTCCCCACAGGCAGTAAAGTGCCCCTGATGGCGTGCGTCTCAAATAGCCTCTGACAACCAAGTCCAGCTACTGGCCTGCACGTGTGGCTTAGCCTCTAGGCCTATCGGAACTGCTTCTACCAACAGGAGAAGGGGCGAAGGCAGGTCTCTGGCGCCTTAAAGCCAGTTGCTTCGGGCAGATGGGACTCGGTAGCCTGGGAAGGCAACTCATCTAGGGAAAGGAAAACCCCGAATTCAAACTACTGCCGTCTTGCGGCTCAACCAACTCGTGGGAAAGACTTCGGGAGTCAATCCTGAGGAAAAATTCAGAGTCGTAGTCCCTAAGGCAGTTTGCAGCTGTTTACAGCTACATTCTGGCAACAACTGCTACGACACTGGTGCCAAGCGTATCGACGCCTGCCGATACTGCCGCCCTTGGATCACATCGGTGGCGTGGAGAGGGTGGATCTGTTGCATGGGCAACATCTGGTCCTACATAGTTACTGCAAAGGACTGTGCCCTGGAGAGGACACTCCAGCATCGCCTTGGCGATGGCTGAACACGGGAAGCGACAGTTACTGGCGCTAAGCCTACCACTCAATTGGCGTAGTGAGGCGCCAAGGGTTGCTGCCGTTGGTGGGAGAAATCATCCGATTTCATAGGACAGCTACCGCCTGCCTCAGGCTGGGCAGCCCCAAGCCAGTAAGGTGCTGTCCTGCCACGGTGCGTCTGTTCCACCGAGTGCATTGGGAGAAACCTGCACAGTCCAATAAGCGGATCGTCAACCATGCACAAGGCAAAGGAAAACGAACGCAGAGCCTCCCAGGTCTCAAACTGGGCACATGGAATGTAAAAACCATGACACCGGGTCTCTCGGAATATCTACTGGAAGTGAACGACGCCCGCAAGACAGCTGTGATCAACAATGGACTGCGCAGGCTCCAGATGGACATAGTCGCCTTGCAGGAGACACGTCTGCCCGCGACCGGCAGCATACGGGAGAAGGACTTTACCTTCTTCTGGCAGGGCAAACCTCCAGAAGAGGTAAGGAAGCATGGCATTGGCTTTGCCATCAGGAACAGGTTGTTAGGGTCCATAGTACCGCCAACGGAGGGGTCTGTAAGGATAATAAAACATCAGCTTCATTCAGCAGCAGATATGGTCAGCCAAGTCAATGCCTACGCACCAACACTGACCTCCTCCTACCGAAGAGAAGGACGAGTTCTATGATGACTTCGGCCTAATTCTCAGACACATACCTCAACAAGAGCCAGTCTTCTTCCTGTGAGATTTTAATGCAAGAGTTGGTTCTGATCACAGCTCTTGGCTTTCCTGCCAGGGCCAGTTTGGATTTGGGAAGGTGAATAAGAGTGGGCAGCGCCTTCTGGAGTTCTGCTGCCGTCATGATCTCTGCTCTCTGCATCACCAATTCCTTCTTAGACACCAAGTCCTCAGCATTAGGTTTCCTGGAGACACCCCAGGTCTAAGCATTGGCACCAACTCGACCTGGTGCTTACAGGGTGTAGTAATTTGAGAAACGTCAAACTGTCCCGGAGCTTCTAGAGAGCACATTGTGACACAGACCACTCTCTCGTCGTTTGCAGAGTAAAGTTCTACCCCTGGAAAATCCACACAGTAAAGGAGGGAAGACCACGCATTAACGTAAACAAAACCCGTGACCTTTACAAGATGGAGGAATTCACTGCTGCGCTGGTAAATACCCTTCCTGTACCACCCTGCGATAGCGCATGTGAGAGGTGGTCACATTCTCAGGGGCACTATTTTCAACACTGCCATGTCCTCCTCCGATAAGAGGCAGAACAAGTCAGCAGATTGGTTCGAGGCCAGTGAAGAGGAACTGTTACCCCTCGTAGAGGAAAAGAGACGAGCTCTCTCATCCTACAAGAACCTGCCCTCGGAAAGGAACCTACAGGCCATCAGTACTGCCCACAGTAGAGTTCAATAAACTGCGAGGCGCTGTGCTAACGATTACTGGCTTCGAATCTATTCCAGCATCCAGACTGCGGCCACTGTCGGCAACATAACAGGCATGTACGAAGGGATCAAACAGGCAACAGGCCCTACACAGAACAGGACGGCTCCTCTGAGGTCAGCCACTGGAGAAATCATTAAACACAGTGATCAACAGATGAATCGCTGGGTGGAACATTATTCCGAACTTTACTACAGAGAGAACTTGGTCAGCGTAGAGGCTTTGGATGCAATCGAGTGCCTGCCCATCATGGAAGAACATGATCTTGGATTCACTTTCCTCAGGGACGGCCCCCAGGAGACAACGGGATTCCGCCTGAAATTCACAAGTGCGCTCGTGGAACACTTAAAACTGAGCTTCATGAACTTCTGTGCCAGTGCTGGAGGGATGGCTCGGTGCCACAAGACATGAAAGATGCAAACATCATCATTCTACAAAAATAAAGGTGACAGAAGCGATGTCAACAACTATCGCGGCATCTCCCTCCTCGGCGTCGTCGGCAAACTCGACACCAGGATCGTCTTGGTCAGGCGTCACAATCTTGCCGAAAGAGTGTACCCCGAGTCAGTGTGGTTTCCGAGCAGAGAGGTAGACCACTGACATGATGTTCTCCCTGAGACAGCTTCAATAAAAGTGCAGGGAGCAGAGAAAAGCCTCGTACATCGCCTTCCTTGACCTTACAAACGCCTTCGACCTCGTGAGCAGGGACGGCCACTTCAAGATCTTTGCCAAAATTGGCTGCCCACCCACCCTACTCAGCATGATACAACCGTTCTACAAGGACATTAAGGGGACAGTCGTGTACGACGGCTCAACTTCTGAATCATATAACATCAACAGTGGTGGTAAACAGGGGTGCGTTCTTGCTCCAACCCTGTTCGGCATCATCGCAATCCTCGCCAAGCATGCCTTTGGAACAACCACAGAAGGCATCTATCTCCGTACAAGATCTGATTGAAAGCTATATAATCTATCCAGACTCCGAGCAAAGACAAGTACAGATGCGAATCCTCAGGGAGTTCCTCATCTCCGACGACGCAGCAATCGCCATACAATCAGCAGAAGGCCTGCAGCAGCTACTCAACCGCTTTGCCGCAGCCTGTTCCGCATTCGGCCTGACAATCAGCCTGAAGAAGACACAGGAGATGGGACAAGATGTCATTGAGCTACCCTGCATAAATACAGCAGACTATATGCTGGGGGCAGTTCACGAGTTTGTGTACCTGGGCTCCACAATCTCGGACACCCTTTCCCTGTACAGTGAGCTCAACAGGCGTATCGGGAAGGCCGCCACAACACTGGCCAGGCTCACAAAGTGTGTTTGAGTAAATGCCAAACTGAAGTGCACACCAAGGCACAAGTCTATATGGAGAAGTGTTAAGTACACTTCTCTTCGGCTCGGAATCCTGGACCCTCTGCTCTCACCAGGAGAGACGGCTCAATAACTTTCCCATGCGGAACCTGAGACGCATCCTTGACATCAGGTGGAAAGACCACGTCACCAACAACACAGTACTCGAGAGAACAGGAGTACCTTCAATGTTCACTCTCCTGAAGCAGATACGCATGCCATGGCTGGGACATATCACACGGATGGACGATGGCCGCATACCGAAGGACCTCTTGTATGGAGAACTGGCATCAGGAAGGAGACCCACCGGAAGACCTCGGCTGCGTTTCAAAGATGCCTGCAAACGCGACCTCAAGCAGATGAACATCGACATCAGCACTTGGGAGGCAGCAGCTGCGGACAGATCTGCCTGGAGATGCAAAGTGCAGAGGGGACTCCAGCAATTCGAGAATGAATTGAAGAGGAAGGCGGAGGATAATACACTTCAGAGGTGGTCACGACCACTGTCAGACGCACCCGCTTCGGCGTTTATCTGCTCTCGTTGCATTCGGGACTGTCATACTCAGGTTGGCCTTCACAGCCACAGCAGGCGCTGCATCCAACTAAACTACAAAAACTAGACACCCAGGGCACTTCTCTATAACCCCACGAGATTGACGGTTGCCTACTACTAAATAGGTACCTGGGAGTTACAGCTGCTGTGGGCTGCTTCGTGTGTGTGTGTGTGTGTGTGTGTGTGTGTGTGTGTGTGTGTGTGTGTGTGTGTGTGTGTGTGTGTGTGTGTGTGTGTGTGTGTGTGTGTGTGTGTGTGAGAAATTTAGGATTAAGGACTTACCCGAAATCTATGCACGCTTATGGCTGTACAAGTGTAACTTTTGTTATATAATATATACAAGTTACTCTATTTGGAGTAATTTAATGATTTTCTGGCAGGTCCAATATGTGTGGGCATATTGGTTTTGTCCTGACAAGTACCTATTGTTGCAGGGTTGTTGTAGTTGTAGCTTTGTTATGGGTTGTAATTGTATGTGATTTTGGAATGCAAGTGGATCTTTCAAAAAGTTCCACTGTTCCACCTTTTGAAACTTCTTTCGCTTGGAAAAACTAATTATTTGACTTTCCTCGAAAGGCATTTTCTTGTTTGCCACTCAGTA
>WNGS01066827.1:0-11514 GCA_020271785.1 Procambarus virginalis | reverse complement strand
GAGCAGAACCTCTCTGGTGGCTGAATCTGTGGTCCATAAAGCAGCCATGTCCTTCCCAACCTTACGTCAGCATGTGTGTTTCACAGGGACTAAAACCCACCCACCTCAAGCAAATGCTCAACCCTTGCACTGGTGACATTGCAAAGAACCTCTTGGTGGAACTAACCAGATTCACCAACACATGTCTAGCTGGCAACATACCACCGTCCATAGACCTATTTTTTTGGAGCATCCCTCTGTGCTCTAAAGAAAAGGATGGAGGGATCAGGCCAATAGCTGTGGGCAATTCTCTCCGGCGTCTCGGTCGCAAAGGCAGCCTGCAGAACAGTTAGTGATGCCGCGGCCAACATGCTGAAGCCAAACAGCTTGGGTTTGGCATTCCACAAGGGTTTGAGGCGGCAGCCCATGCAGCTCGAGCCTTCATCCGCCAATATCCACAGACGAAAGGCCCTTATCAAGCTAGATTTCAAAAATGGCTTTCATTTTGGTGCGGAGGGATGCTGTACTCCGTGCGGTTCATAGTCATTTCCCTTCCCTCTACCCTTTCGTACATTCATGCTACGTATGGATCTTAAGCTACTTTTTGGCGACATGAAATTGACTCGCGGGAGGCGTCCAACAGGGTGACCCCCTTGCTCTCCTCCTTTTCTGCTTAGCATCAAACAAGTCACAGAGGTCCTGTCCAGCGAGCTTACATCTGGTTCTTGGATGATGGTTCCCTAGCTGGTTCCCAAGACTCCTCCTGGAGGACATCAGAAAAATCCAGACAAGGTGCAGTTTTAGGCCTCACCCTGAACCCTTCTAAATGTGAAATAATATGTTCCAACCAGGGCATCGTAGAGAGAATAGAGGGTCTTCTGCCAAACATCCCAAAAACTAAACCTGAAGACAGCACACTCCTAGGAGCTCCCCTGGGTTGAAAGCCATCGATGAGGTCCTTGATAAAAAATCGCCGACCTTAAGAGGATGGATGGGAGGATTGAGGATATGATGCTCATGATGCACTCTACCTCATCACCAGATGTCTGTCCCTCCCCAGGTTAACCTACTTTCTGAGGTGTTCACCATCTTACAGTAGCCAAAAACTAAGTGAGTATGACCGGTTTACTGAAATCATGCTAGAAAAAGCCCTTAACCTCTCTCTTGATGACCTGCAGTGGAAACAAGCCTCTCTTCCCGTAAGACTTGGGGGCCTCGGAGTTCGAACAGCAACGCAAATCGCTGTTCCAGCTTCCTGTCCTCCTTATCAGCATCCGACGACCTTGTGAAGGAAAATTCTACCTGCCCACTTACATCAGCTGGCAGGTGTACATGATCCCAATTTACACGCTGTGCCACAGAGTGGGCCTCTCGTGCAGGCCCATCACCTCAACCACCATCCCCAAAAGCCCACAGGCAATCCAGCTGGGATGGCCCCATTGTAGACAAAGTTGCTGCAGAGTGCCTGGGTGCTGCATCAACACAGCACGACATTGCTCGCCTCACAGCAGTAGCAGCCCCTCATGCAGGGGATTTCCTGTTAGCAACCCCAATGTCGGCAACTGGCACGCGTCTCACACCACACGCCCTCCGAATTGCTGTGGCCCTCCGCCTTGCTGCCCCAATCCACACCAGATATAGGTGTATTTGCGGCGAGGTGGTGGCTGACAGGTACGGCCACCATGGCCTACTCTGCCAAAGCACGGGAGGATGGCACTCGAGGCACAGTGAAGTTAACGACATCATCAAGAGGAGCCTCACCACAGCTGGATGCCCAGCCGAGAGAGAGCCTCGTTACCTAACGCCCCGTAACTCTGATGCTCTTATTGGTCGCCCGGATGGTATCACAGTGAACCCCTGGAAGAATGGCAAGCAGTTGGTATGGGACTACACGTGCGTATCAACCCTGGCTAACACCTACATTGACCTCAGTGTTGCACAACCAGGTGGCGCTGCCACCCACAGGGAAGCAGCCAAATCCCGTAAGTATAGAGAACTTGATCACCACTACAATTTTGTCCCCATTGCTTCTGAGACACTCGGCGCCTGGGGTAAAAGTGCTACCAGTTTTTTGAAGGAACTGGGTTCTAGGCTCATTGAAACAACAAGGGACCCTAGAGCTGCCAGCTTTCTTTTCCAGCGCCTCAGCGTGGCGATACAGAGGGGAAATGCGCACTGCATCCAGGGTTCCTGCCCGCCATCTGAGGAGCTGGAGGAACTCGACAACCTATGATAACCATCTTTGTAACCTATATGTAACTCCTTTTTTGTAACACAGTTCAAATAAAGCAAATATATATGTGTACATACAAAAGAATGGGGGTGGTAGGAGAAGAAAATATTAGTGTTCAGTGAGAAACCACAAGGTCTCCTCTGAATACGTTTTATTTTCTTCTCCGAGGCTATGGGTCCCCACATTGGCACAGAGGTGGTACCCTCACAAAAAAAAAAAAATTATATATATATATATATATATATATATATATATGCATATACACAACTATACACACATACATACTCAATTTTTCCAATTATTGGGGGAAGGATTTCTGGTCAGCATTTCATTTGGGAATTATGTATTGTGGGGCGGGGTTTTCATCTAGTAAATCGCGGCTCTTGGGCCACCAGGTGTGGGAGCGGGGCATCTCATCTTGGGCCACCAGCTGTGGGAGCGGGGCGTCTCATCTTGGGCCACCAGCTGTGGGAGTGGGGCGTCTCATCTTGGGCCACCAGCTGTGGGAGCGGGGCGTCTCATCTTGGGCCACCAGCTGTGGAGTGGGGCGTCTCATCTTGGGCCACCAGTTGTGGGAGCGGGGCGTCTCATCTTGGGCCACCAGCTGTGGGAGCGCGGCGTCTCATCTTGGGCCACCAGTTGTGGGAGTGGGGCGTCTCATCTTGGGCCACCAGCTGTGGGAGCGGGGCGTCTCATCTTGGGCCACCAGCTGTGGGAGTGGGGCGTCTCATCTTGGGCCACCAGCTGTGGGAGTGGGGCGTCTCATCTTGGGCCACCAGCTGTGGGAGCGGGGCGTCTCATCTTGGGCCACCAGCTGTGGGAGCGGGGCGTCTCATCTTGGGCCACCAGCTGTGGGAGCGGGGCGTCTCATCTTGGGCCACCAGCTGTGGAGCGGGGCGTCTCATCTTGGGCCACCAGCTGTGGGAGCGGGGCGTCTCATCTTGGGCCACCAGCTGTGGGAGCGGGGCGTCTCATCTGGGGCCACCAGCTGTGGGAGCGGGGCGTCTCATCTTGGGCCACCAGCTGTGGGAGTGGGGCGTCTCATCTTGGGCCACCAGCTGTGGGAGTGGGGCGTCTCATCTTGGGCCACCAGCTGTGGGAGCGGGGCGTCTCATCTTGGGCCACCAGCTGTGGGAGCGGGGCGTCTCATCTTGGGCCACCAGCTGTGGGAGCGGGCGTCTCATCTTGGGCCACCAGCTGTGGGAGCGGGGCGTCTCATCTTGGGCCACCAGCTGTGGGAGCGGGGCGTCTCATCTTGGGCCACCAGCTGTGGGAGCGGGGCATCTCATCTGGGGCCACCAGCTGTGGGAGCGGCGCGTCTCATCTTGGAGCAATCTTTCTAACATTGGGTCCTCTAACATTTCGATGGTGGTCCACACCCTGATGGCTTGGTGCTGCAGTCTGATGTTTAGTGGCTGTATGTTCAGAAGTTCATGGAGCTCCTGGATTGTCTGATTATATGGTGGACGGTGTTTTGCTGCTCTCCTTAGCGCCTTATTTTGCACTGCTTGCAGGCTCTGCATGTTAGTTTTCTTTATGGTGTGTAGTGGTACTGGGGGATACTCTAGATGCGGCCGAACTAGAGCCTTATATAGGGGGATCTGAATGTTTACTGAGGCTTCGGAATCTTCTCAGTTTTCCCAAGGCTGCTTTGGCTCTGTTTAGTCGGTCCCTTACATGAGTTTGTATTCCTGTTCTATTTATCATGAGTCCCAGTATATCTTGGATCGGATGGTTGTCAAGGATAATGGGGTCCGGGTTTCTTTTCGCAATGTGTATTATCTGAAACTTTTGTTTGTGCTAATTTTCCATTGCTTCTCAAAGTTGTTAATGAGTTCAATTGCTGCCTTGGTCTTGTCGGTTAGTAGCGGCTTTGATGGTCCCAGTTGGCATATTATTTGGGTGACATCGTCAGCGTATGTGATGTATTCTCCATGTTGGGGTTGGGGTAGGCCAGCTGTATATATGTTGAATAGAGTAGGGGAGAGGCAGCTTCCTTGTGGTACTCCACTTTTCAGTTCTATCAAGTCCCCCAAGTAGCTACCGATATTAAGCCTAGCAGTTCTGTTGTCTATAAAGCTGCAGAGAGTAGCAGTAAACCTCTCAGGAAGTCCTAGTTCAAATATCTTATATTTTAGGCCTGTGTGCCACACTTTGTCGAAGGCTTTCGAAACGTCTCTAAGCACTATGTTACACTGATCTTTTTTTCGACACTGCGTTGGTTATATGCTCGTAGATCAGGGCTATAGCTGTATGGGCCCCTCTGCGGTTTCTAAACCCATGCTGCCTGGTGTTATACTTCCCTTCCTCTTCCATGTACTTCACAAGTCTCTGATTGATTATTTTCTCGAATATTTTGCCTGGTACTTCGAGGAGGGAAATTGGCCTGTAATTTTCAGTTTGGGTTGGGGGTTTACCTGGCTTGGGATTAATCTTATTGTGGCATTCTTGAAGTATGTGGGGAATAGTCCAGATGCAAGAGCTGCATTTATTATACATGTGTATTGATGGAGTGCAATCACTGGTAGGTTGGATAATACCATCTTATTTATCTTGCTGTTGCCCGGCGCCTTGTTCTTGAAGCCCATAATTGTTTTATGGACCTCTGCAATGGTTATGTGTTTCATAAGGTGGCAGTCATCGCGTATGTTGTTAAGGTCTATTGTTCGTCGGGAATAGTGCTTCAGCTCTGTTTTCGACTTGAGTTGTAATTTCTCTTTCATTAATGGAGCAGAAGTTTAAATTTTCTTCCGGGTTTATCCTGAATATTTTTTCCCAGAACTTCCTGAATTCTTTTTCTTGTTCTCTCTCCTCATAGAGTTTATTTCCTGTGTCTATGATGTAGGGTGTTTCCTCAGAAGAGCTTCCTATCAGGGTTTTTACTTTTTTCCAGAACTTTCCGAGTTTCTGTAGTCGACTTGGATATTGCTTATTAGGTCATCCCATTTCTTGGTGTACTCTGTTTTGCATAGATCTTGCAGCTCATCTTGTAGTTCCCTTTGTAGTCTTTTGCGCTCATCCGTCCACCCGTGTTGTGTTATGAGTTGTAGAAGGTTGTTATATCTGGTTTGCAGTGTCCTGAGTGCCTCAGTGGCTGGGGGTGTGGGAGCGTTGTATGGTGAGCTACGGGATGTGATCAATCATGTATTTTTCTATGGTGCTAATGCATGTATTTAACTCAGCGTTTATGCATGATGTTTCCTTTCCATTAAAGTCTGTGACACTGATTTCCTGTGCACTGCTTTTGAACGCTTCCCAGACAGTTTTAGTGTATTAGTCTTGGTGGTAAGGGCTTCTGAATAGGGTTAGTTGATAGCGTCATTATTATTGGTAGGTGGTCACTTGTGCTCATAGGGCCCCTTTCTATGTGGGTTGTGAGAGTTGGTTTCTCAAAATTCTCCCACAGCTGACTTGAATGGCTCATTGCAGTGCACAGTGCACTGATTTCGTGCACATGTCCAGGCAGGAAGTAGATACAGGAAAGTTAAGCATACTTGCCACAAAGGGTCAGTGAGTATATAGGAGGTGCCAGCGTGAGAGAGGGAGAGGAGACACCAGGGAGGCGACTGACCTCTGGGGTCAGCCTCAACCGGGTTGATGGAGAATAACAACTGTGACGTGGTCGTGACGTGTTCATGACATCACCTCTGCTACTGATCAGGGAACGATCAATATGATTGGTTCCCGCTCTTTTGCTGCAATATCCCATTGCTCTTCCTTACCAACAAACAAGGCGAACTCCACTCACTGTTACTGGGCTCCGCTAGGTCATTCGCCAGAAGATATTCCACTTCTTTCCTCATTAGCTCCCTCTTCTCCGGACTGACCTGATAAGCACTCTGCTTAATCGGCCTACCACCTCTCACTTCTATTTCATGCATCACACTCCTGTGGCGTCGGGGCACGTCCGTGAAAATAGACTCATTCTCCCTCAAAATGGTCATCAATTCGGCCCTCTGCTTCCCTTTCAGATGTTGTAACTTCTCTCCAATGCTTCCTAGACTCTCGGTGTTTGAGAGATGAGTGCCATCAGCACGGGCTCATTTTCCTTCTTCCACCGGTAATTCTTGTTCAGTCTCATACACATAACTGCTCTCCCCTTTCCTTCTGGTCTCATTGTCCCGTTCCGAACGGTGGCCTTCCTTCTTCCTGGAAATACGGCTTCAGACGATCTATATGACACACCTGCGTCTTACAGGGTCGGTCCGGTTGCTAATTTCATAGTTCACCTGGCCTATCCGCTTCACAACCCTGTATGGTCCTTCAAACGCGGTTCAGTCACTTTGCTCTTTCCGGTAGCAGCACCATCACCCGGGTCCCAACCTTGAACTCCCTTGGGACGGCCTTCCGATCATACCAATAGGACATCTTCCTCTGGGCCTTCCTCAGATGCTCGGCTGCCAACTTCTTCGCACTTTCAAGTCGTTCCCTGAATTTACACACATATTCGTCGACTGATTTGATGGCCACTCCCGACGTCAGCTGTTCCTTCAGCATCGATAGGGGACTACGCACCTCGTGTCCATACACGAGTTGAAATGGTGAGAATCCCAGAGACTCCTCCACTGCGTCCCGTATTGCAAATAACGCTGGATGCACGGCCTCATCCCATTCCACTCCTTGTTCGGCGCAGAACACTCTTAACATTGTCTTCAAGGTCGAGTGGAACCTTTCGATCGCTCCTTGCGACTGCGGTCTGTAGGGCGAAGACCGAATCTGGGTTATCCCCAGCTTGCAATAGTTTGCCTAAACCATCTCGATTGGAACACGCTCCCACAATCAGTCTGAATCTCTTTGGGAATCCTCACCCAAGAGAAAAAACGTTGGAGCTGTCCCATAATACTCTTTGATGTTAGCTGTCGCACCGGGACCACTTCCGGAAACCTCGTTGACGCACACATAATTGTCAGCAAGTAGTTGTTCCCTCTCTTCGTTCGGGGCAAGAGTCCCACACCGTCTATCAGTAGACCCTCAAACGCTTGTCCAAAAGCAGGGACAGGAACCAGAGGGGCCCTTAGTATTCCCCGCACGTTCTTTCCCGCCCTCTGACAAGGAAGACACGTTTTACATTGACGTCTCATGTTGGCGTCCATTCCCGGCCAATAGAAGTGTTCCCTGATGCGGTTCAGCGTCTTGGTTACTCCAAGATGACCTGCAGGGTCCACTGAGTGCGCCAATTCAAGCACTGCTCCTCTGCAACGAGTCGGTAATACTACCTGCCGCTTTACTTCTAGTGCTTCCATATCGGCTTCCATCCTCACTGGCCTCCACTGCCTCATCAGCATCCCCTCTTCTAAGTAGAAATGCGTAGCAGTCTCTGGTCCAGCGCGACCTCCCTCGGCCTCTAGTATCAACTCGGGAAATTCCTCCCGCTGCAGCTCGCCCCGTTGAGCGCGATCCAACTCGAGAGGACTGGTGAGAGTTATCTGTACTCCGTCATCCGGGTTCCCACTACACTCCATCTGTCCTCCGGGTTCCTTGAAGAGTCGATCGATTCCTAGGCTGTCAGGCACATCCTCTCCAGCCTGACCAGATCCACTTGTTTCGCCTTTGACACTCTGTCTCGGGAATACAGCGCACACAGGGAACGCTCCCTCAGCGATCTCCCTCGCGTTTCCCCAGGTGTCCGACGCACTGCCTCCCTTTCTATAGTGTTCCAAACACTCCTCGCCCTTAACAAGGTTTGGGAGTACACATCCCCTACATGAGTCATTTCCCAGAATGACCTGGGCCTCCATCTTAGGCATCGAGGTGCAGACCCCCACCACTAGGGTCTTGCAGCCATAGTCAGAGTTCAAAATCACCTCATGAAGGGCATTCTCACTGGGGCATTTATCCCCACTGTACCCTCACAAATAAAAGGATGGATCTTTTCCTCCCTTTCTAGTGGTGATTCGCTCAAAACATCCTTGGCTCCTTGGTCGTCCATTCTGACCAGTGCCACATTTCCGCATTGCCTGGGGCGACCACACTCACATGCGAAGTGTCCTCGCCCGCCACAATTAAAACACCTGACTCTCCTGGGAGGCAACTCTTCACCTGTCACTCGGGCAACGCTCCTGGAAACAGCCGTCCCCTGGGTCCTCGTCGCGCCCCTGGTCGTCGTCTCCCTGGTAGCGCTCCTCACTCCAGCACCAGTCCCGGCGTATCCCCCTTGGGGTCTCCTCACCGGTTCCCCTGAACTCCTGGTCCGGTTTACCTCCCGGGTAAACTACTAAAAAGGTCCCTCCTTTCCGAGATGTAGTGCCTCTTCCAACAGGTCAGCTCTGTCTGCAGCAGCCTTAAGTTCTCTAATACCTGCCTCCTTGATCCTGACCCTTAGCTCTGGATGGAGCATGGACATGAATCTTCCCATCACCATCAACTGCTTCAGCTCCTCCATCGTCTCCACCTCTTCAGCCTTCAGCCACCACAGGAACCTGCGCTCCATGTCCCGAGCAGTTTCAGCATACGACCTTCTGGAAGCTCTTGTGCACTCATGGAAGCGTTTCCTGTAAACCTCCAGGGTTAGTCGATACGATTGGAGCACAGCTTTCTTGATCGTGTCGTAAACCGTCCACTCTTCAAGGTCCAACATGTTATAAGCTTCCCTAGCCTCGCCAGTCAACCTACTCTGCACTAATGCAGCCCAATCCTCTTCCGGCATTCCTTCAATGTCGCTATCCTCTCAAAATAGTCGAAGAAAGCTTCGGCCTCTAGAGGGTCAAAGGTGGGTAGGTCGCGTTCCCAGACCTTGGGGTCATCCCGCCGAGCAAACACCGAGGGCAGCCCACACTCCGCTTGATGCATCTCTACTTCTTTCTTCACTTTTATTTCCTCCTATCCAGCTACTACCTCCAGGATCACTAACATCCCGCATCAATACATTTATGTTCACACCACCATCAAGCCTACATGAGCGCTTGGCTCCTAGTCCAACACTCTGTCACTTAGACAATAAAATGATAAATAGAAATGTTCACACTATATAAAATACCCTAGCTCGCCTAGATAAAAAGGGGTAAAGGGAGGAACAATTATCTACCTTAATTCATTCCAACCACGAAGCCAACTCGTCCTTTGTTGAAGGATGTTGAGGTTTCTGGTCCTGGCTTCTAGTCTCCTGACGATCAGTTCTCACACATACAGGTTTCTCCGTCGTCCTCGTGGTAACGCGTCCTCGCCGTAGTCACTCCCGACAGGTGCTGCCTTCCTCCTCTTCTCCGGGGAACTGGAGATAGGTACCTCTGTCATCGTCCTCCACTTTCACTGGCACTGTCGGCACCTCGCAGTCCAGCACAGCTTCCCCTCGCCTCACTGCCAGTAGACATGGCCCGGCCATAGCTTCTCGCTTGATATGTGTAATGCGGTCCGCTGGGCGTCCCCAGACGTATCCAGCCCCAACGTTCGTCTGCTGCAGACTCTTGATAAGAGCTCTTGGCTCTCTAATCTGGCCCGTCCTTGCTTCTGGGCACTCCACGGAAGTTGGATGGCCTCCCAGACTGTCTGCCGCATTGAAACGAAGCTTAAATCTACTGGTAAGAGCGCTCTAGATCCGGAGCTCACTCGAACGCATACTCACTCTATGGCAGCTTGTGACGTACTCTCTCCCACCCAGGCGCCAGCCGCCCTGAGAGCCCTCAACCTCATGACGTCACACCACCCGAGGGCTCTCGTCATTGGTCACTTCCGGCACGTGACCTCACCTGGCCAATAAGGTGCCGGGAGGAGTTACGACGTCTTGGTGGGAAACAGAATAGCCCATCGCCACCTTGTGCCCCAAAGGCGTAAGCCCCTTGCATTATCAAACTTAGCTGGCCATTTTACAGCCAGTTTAATCACACTCCACGCTTTCCCACTGTGGGAGTATGCCTTCCAACGATCCTCCCACAGCTGACTTGAATGGCTCATTGATGAGGGAGTATGCCTTCCAACGATCCTCCCACAGCTGACTTGAATGGCTCATTGCAGTGCACAGTGCACTGATTTTCGTGCACAAAGCCTATTTCCCTTAATCCTGGATAGTTTTCTGGCATGTTGGGTATCTCCAGAATGCCCACTTAACCAGGAACACTGTTAAAATACGTAGGCCGCCGTATGTCCAGGCAGGAAGTAGATACAGGAAAGTGTTAAGCATACTGGCCACCAAGGGTCAGTGAGTACATGGCTGGTGCCCGCGTGAGACAGAGGGGAAGGCGCCAGCAGCGTCTGACCTCTGGGGTCAACCTCAACCGGCGCGATGTTGAATAACAGCTATGACGTGTTCATGACGTCACTCCTGCTACTGCTCATCGAACGAGCTCATTTCGCTGCAATGCTATTGGTCAATTGTAACTCTTTTGTGTGTGCCCACGAGACGCCCGGAGCTTCAGGCAAGATTCATTCTTGTGAGGGATCTCTTGCAAAGTGGACGTGTTCTGTTTTACCGGCCAATAGACTGAATACCGTCTATTCCTCACCGTCAAGTTAACTCAGCGTCTTTGCGATATACCACACACTCGCCCAGAATCACGAGTGCGAATATATTGTTTGGAAGCCTAAAGTGACAAATCTCCAGAGCGAAACAGACTGGTATCAGGTAACCCCTGGTGACAAAGATCGTCGTGAGTGATCTAGAGTGAACTAAGGCAGTGCCGCCGCCTAAGTAACCTGTGTGTGTGACTTTACCACAAGTGTACCTGCATGGTATACCACAGCAGCCGCCAGCCGCCAGCCGCCACTCATCCCGAGCGTGTACCTCAGTACCTCGAGCGCCCGCCCGCCGCTGCCGCCAGCTGCCGCCAGCTGCCGCCAGCCGCCGCCGCCCTCACTCCTACGTGACGTCACCACCTTCACGCACCGCCAGTGTGTGCGCGTGTGTCTGTCTGTTAAGCATACAGCACGCCCTACTCACGAAATCATCTCAAGATACTGCGAGTACCCTCCGTGTCTACTAGCGAAACCAGCTATCAGGCCACCTACGAGTGCTTGTATAAACGAGTCTGAGTGAGTGAGTAAGGAAATGTACCTTATCTGTAAGTACAAGATCTTGTCATTGTTTATTGTGTCTGTGTTGATCTGAGGGATCAACCACAGTTCTCACCTTCTTATACCTGTCGCAGGTTATAGGTGAATCGACGGCGAATGCGTGTTTATCTGTGTGGTATCACGGCATTTCACTCGTCTGTGAATGTGAGCTTCACATACACCACACATTTAGTTATTGTGTGGTGATTTATTGTGCATGTTATTGCCTGTCCCATTGACAGTGCCTTTGTGTTTCTTCCATATCATCATTACCGGAGTATCCGGTTTTGGAACTCTTGTGATCCCTTTGCATACCG
>WNGS01066815.1:0-14304 GCA_020271785.1 Procambarus virginalis | reverse complement strand
GTGGCCCAATTCACATCGTGTAAGTGTAAACAATATATCAATCCTGTGAGCGGTAGTAGACCCCATAACCATCCTGTGGTGCCAGTGGACACCATACCCATACTGTAGGTAGTAGTGGACTCCATACTCATTCAACAGGTGGAAGTGGACCCCATACCCATCCTGTGGGCGGTAGTGGACCATATCATCCTGTGGGGCGGTAGTGAGCCCATACCCAACCAGAGGGCGGTAGGGAACTCCATACCCATCCTGGGGATGGTAGTAGACCCATACCCATCCTTTAGGCAGTAGTGGACCCAATTCCCATCCTAATGGGGTAGTGGACCCATATCTATTCGGTGGGTGTAGTGGACCCCATACCCATCCAGTGTGCGTTAGTGGACCATATCCCATCTTGTGTGCGTAGTGGACCCAATACCCATGGTGGGTGGTTTTGGACACCATAGCTTCATCTGTGAGCGGTAGTGGACTCCATACCTATACCGTGGGCGATAATGGAACCCATAACCATCTTGTGGGGCGGTAGTGAACCCAATGTTCATCCTGTGGGCGGTAGTAGAGTGTGAGATTTTTCTCTACGCCTACCTCCCTTAGGAGGTGGACTACAAGTTTTAAGGCTGCTCTTGGCAGTTAAGCATGAGTCCAGTAGAAAAAGGAGAAGCGGGAGCAAACCGCCAGGCTTCCACCAGCAGGGGTGAAAACCTGTCCACAATAGGCCGCTGGTTCCTCCTAGTTAAACATGACGTTAAAACCAATAAAGGGTAACCGACGGGTTCTCACAATCAAATTTATATTTGTTGTGGCGCTATGAATTGGAATTCGAATTCCCAAGAGCACAGCCGTCATATCAAAGATCAAAACAACAATATCAATATATCAGAACATGGGAGTGGCACAGAATAGTTGAAGGTTGACATCAAAGACCGTTTAACAAATAACAATTTATTTATAACAAGAGACTAGACTACTACATCAAAACAAAAGAATGTCAATGACGTTACTCGAAGTCCTTCCTGTGACACTATCAATGACAGCTAGACACCAGCCCCTCGGACTGCATAATGAACTAACTCGAACATAAGCGTGCCCACAGAGGAATCAACAAGCAAGCAAGAACTAACAGATCTATAATCACAATTACAACAAATGACACAGTGAGTTCTGAAACACGTCTCCAGTAACCTCCTAACTGTTCTACGCCTCAGTGCAGTCTACACCTGCAATAGCGGTTGCAATGCAATCAAATCAGTAGCCTTTCAATGACATCAATAACTAATGGGTTCACTGGCAACTCCAGCACCTTCCTCAAATTAATCTTTACGTTAATGTCCATCCAGTGGCACCATAACCAACAGCTAAATAGCAACCCTTGCTGTGTGGCTGCATACTGAACTAACCTGAACACAGGTGTGCCCACTGATGACGCAATATTGCAAATTCAAAGAAAATTATCACAGACTAAGTTACACCACAGCGAGTGATTTAATTACGTTAATGTCAATCCAGTGGCATTTGCAACACAGCTATTCAACAGCCCCTCGAGAAATGACAGCAGGCTCCATCCTGCTGACACTTCGGGCTGACAACATGAACTAACTGACCAAAAGTTATCCACTGATGACACAAGCAAGCAATCAATAGTGACACGGCTTCATAGTGGCAGCTACTCTAATCACTAGCTTAAGGTCCTCCCGCCCAACAGGAGCGACCCCCGTAACCAGGTGGGTAGTCTAACAGTGACTCCCCCTATCACAACTAAAGTGAACAAAGTCAGGCAAGGTGGGATTCTGGGACACAGCTCCACTCATCCCTAAGTTACTTTACCCTCGTCACTAGACGATAACCAAAAGAAATTGCCTTAATCAATTACAACATTGATTATGTGAATAATGATGGAAATTGACTGATCACAGCAGTCAGCAACAAGTACTACTTTAATCACATAACAAGTGTCTCACGCTAGACAACAACATGATAGTACTCTACGTTAACACAAGTCCTCTTGTCACAATAACTCAAACTCTTAAATTACATCACACTTGACTCCTTGCAAGTATTCAGTGAGTAATTCTTAATTAAGGTCAAACGGACCACTAATTACATCCCAATTGAGTTACGTTAACTAAGCCTACCCCAAGTGGGTGGCTTCTCAACAGTCTGTGTATCATTAATTACTTTTACTTACTATGAGTGCTAATTACCCTAATTAACCTCGAGCAATTAATTAACTGTCACCAGGACCGATAATTAATCATACATAAATACGTCTCACTCCGCACTGCCTAAGCAGGTCTCATCAAACACTGTGAATTCACGGAAGAGGAGTTAATTACTAATTAACAATGAGTGCAACTTAATCCACTGTCACCAGACAGAATATGATTAATACAACGTATTATGCTAACCCCATGACCTCGCTTTACCGAGTCATCTGAGTCCTCAAGACTCCAGACGTTAATTACTCCACTAATTATCATGAGCCACTAATTGCCCCAACCCTGAAAGGCAATTAGTCTCGAGCAACTGACGTTAACACTATCACTGACAGACTCTGACAGATCCTCTCCCACTACGTGAATTCATGATGAGAATGCTAATTACATAATTAGCTAGAGTGGTCAATTAATTGTCACACAGACAATTAATTGCACCGGAAACGTATTCCCACAAGCTCAAGTTCAACACTGTTCTCCCATAACAGCCCTCACTCATTCAACAACTTCAAATGTGCACCCCCTTATCCAGTTAATTACCCCTAATTAACTCACTGAATCCTCAAGTTCTCAACACAACTTAAAGAAACAAAGTAACCCTAAGGTTACATAGGTCACACATATAATGGCATGCTAAACAACACAAAATAGCACTGCCCACATACGGTTGCGACTACTGCAACTCGTTAATTACTATGCCCACACAGTAATGACACGGTTTTGCAACAATCAAGGTATCCTAATATTACTGCCCCTCTAATGTTGCAAACGTTGCAAAAGATCGCCCGATCCCGGTGGCTTCAGCAAGACAATTTACGTTAATATAAGGCACCGTCGCTCTACGCGGACAGCTGGCACTAATTCTCCCATAATTAGGCAAATTAACAAATTGCTCGCTCCCATTAAGTGACTGAGAATTTCCCTGAATACTCAAAGGGTCCCTTTAAATCCTCAACACAGTTCCTAGGACAGTAATAACGTATACCTGATAACACTGCTCAAACCTGCACATAATGATACCGTCAGCATGCCCCCATGCTAATGACATCATTAGGTAATCAGTCAGCAATCACATCTACTGACTCACCACACAACATAATACATGCAACATGCAAATGAAACATATGGAAATGGCCTCCATAACAATGCAAATTAATCACCAGGACAATATACAGACCTCAGGATGTCCACTAATAACCCTGCCCCACGGGCCTGCATAATTAACTCTAACCTGGCCTAATTACACAATGAGGTACCATGGCACTAACCAAGGCTGGACGATTATACAGAATCGACAGACTGGATCATTTATATGATGATTTACTACACTGACTGGTCCCAAACTCAAGTCAGTCTACACACAACAATATATCTACAGATATATATAATTATATCACTACATGATTTACAGTGACAATTTCCCTCTCCAGGTACTGCCCCACAGTCACCTGGGCGTGCCACAGACAGGTGTCTCAGCTGCTTCCCTAGCCTGGCCGGGCTAGGGGCCCACACAACTTTTCTCTTATTCTCTTAATACTGAGACACTGTTACTCACAGATAAAGTACTCACGTGTCCTTCCACACATTTTTCTCATTTCCCAGGTCCTTACCACCTGGCTGTCAACACTTAGCTCGCTCCTCGTGCGTCGACAAGATGTGGCCTTAGGCTGTCCTGGGAAGGTGGCCAAGGGGGTGGCCAAAGGTGGTGGCCAACATGTGGCCACTACGTGGCCTTCAGGAGGGTGGCCACGGGTGGCGCGTGATGTCACAGCACCCCACCCCACCCGGGCTGCTCGCGCGCGGGGTAAGGTGGGTGGGTGGCTGGGCGGGCGGCGGGTGGCCGCGGGCGGCCAGAGGGCGGCCTGGGTGGCCGCGTGGCATACACACATGGGGATGGAGAATCACCACTACCCCCCAACACACTAGAGCATGACTCGCTCTTACACTGGGGTGACAAGGGTGACACTGGCCGGCGTCACCTACCACATGGACGACGTCGGGCGGAATTCAAAGTCCAACAGGGGCCAGTATCAACACCTTAATTACACTGGTAGGCCCTGCCCATTATTCCACCCAATTGTCCATGACTTAAGGTCCTCCCGCCCAACAGGAGCGATAACGGTGGTGGGGGTGGCAGGCCTGCCACCCCACCTAGACACCGCTTACACCCTGGCTGCCCAATTCAAACTGAACTCTTGGCGGGCTAGAGAGACTCACATCCCCCTACCTTGTCTTGACCAATCAGCAGGAAGCCGGCACTGTTCCTCATGCCGCTTCCAATAACAGCTCTTGGCGCCAAATCTCGGCATAGGAGCAGGGGTGCCTAGACCAATCACAAGCGCCCCTCGCCTGGTGGCGTGGCGTGACGTCACAGGGAGGGTGAGGCCTAACACAACGTCTCAACGTCTCCCTTGGTGGGGGGAAGGCAATGTTCCCCCACTGTCCCCCCCCACCCGTAACGGTTTTTGTGTTATACTACCTCTCACACCTTCACTCTCAAATCTCTCTGTTTCACAGAACAGGAAAATTTCTGTAATTCTCTCTCCAGAGCCATCACCGACCTCTAATTAGTTTTAACTGACAACATTTAACATAAGCTTTCATATGACACCCAACAAGCATATGTAAATTTTGAAAGCTTCAGTTTCTAGAGTCCCTAGAGCGACTAGCCTATTCTAGAAACTAGGAAAACTAGCTGAGGAGATTCTACATCTCCTCACACATAGAGCACATACCCATTCTGTGGGCAAAAGCAATTTTATTATATTTAATAGCTTTTAGAGTGCTTATTATAATTTTCAGAGAAGCATTAAGATTTTTCCTAAGTGCTAGCCTTTAACAGGATTCACTGTAGAATCAGTTGAAATCAGAATCGGTTTAAATCATGGGTTGAAACATTGGTTGACACAGAATGGAGATTCACTATAACGTTTTCTTGACTAGTAGTTTGATTTTAGTAGAGAGCATTCAGCTGTCAACAGCCATCATTTTCGCTGACGACTTCACCAAAATCTTAATTATTAAGCCTTAAAATCATCCAAAATACGAAAAAAGAAGCCATAGGTGGTAGCTATGCACACCACAAGTGAATTATATATCTTAATTTATTATTATGCTGCTGCTCCTCCAATTTTATCAGTTGCTTCTTGAACCTACAGCTACCCACAGATGATGTAGCATCCCCAGAAGACAGCTACGTACACAGTTACCCAAATGTGATTGAAGCTTGCATTTGGTATAATTACTGACAGATCAACTGACTACTATCCAACCTTTCTCGTAGCGAACATGGACATAACACCACCAGCTAACAAGAGACTGACTTTTAGGTTACACAGTTAAGCAGCAATAGCCAATCTCACAAATACACTCCACAATATAAACTGGGAATCTGAATTTAATAATACTCAGGATATAAATTCATTAACTAACTTCTTCCTTTCCAAAATTCTAAGCCTTTACAACACTCACTGTCCTCTCCTCACCAAGCAAGTAACTGACAAAAGGTTAAACTATCCCTGGCTTACAAATTGCATACTCAAAGCAATCGACATGAAACATGAATATGAGAAAAATTTAGGATTGGCCTAGTTGCAAAGGACGTAGTTAAGGGGTTCTCGTCAGTGTTTACCAGTATAATAAGAAAACCAAAACTTTCCTATTATGAGAGTAGATTCAAAGAAGCAAAAGTCAACATGAAAAACAAATGGAGAGCCATCATTCATTACATTCCTAGGATCTAAACAATATTCACATAACCAGATAAAACTCTCCAAGGATGGTTGTACACCTGCAAAAGATCTAGAAATGGCAACTGAATTTAATAGTTTCTTTTCATCGGTTGATGTTAACCTTGTCCAAAAAGCCCCACAGGCTCAGACACATGTTAACACATATCTTTGAGGCAGCTACCCAAACTCTCTTCTCCTTTCATCAGTCAGCCCTATAGATGTTGTGTCCATCATTCACTCACTAAAAACAAAATCTGGGAACATTAGTGAAATACCATCTATGGTATGTATACAAGAGTGTCTCCCATGCCCTTGCGCAACCCATAGCACTGCTGTTCAAGAAATCTTATGAGTGTCATACCTTCCCTGATATCCTTAAAAAAGTAGGAGAAACGCCAGTTCATAATGGAGGCATTCCGGCAGGCATAAATAATTATAGACCTATATCAAATCTACCTATCTTGAGGTTATCTTGAAATGATTTCGGGGCTTTAGTGTCCCCGCGGCCCGGTCTTTGACAGGACCAGGCCTCCACCCTCAGGAAGCAGCCCGTGACAGCTGACTAACACCCAGGAACCCATTTTACTGCTAGGTTAAAGGGGCATAGGGTGAAAGAAACTCTGCCCATTGGTTCTCGCCGGCGCCCGGGAAGGAACCCGGGACCACAGGATCACAAGTCCAGTGTGCTGTCCGCTCGGCCGACCGGCTCCCTACATTATATTATCAAAATATTTGAATATTTTCATTACTTGAATATTTTGATAATATAATGAATATTTTCGACCTTTATTATCAAAAATATTTGAAAAAATTATTTACAAACAGCTCTACTCCTATCTCGTAAAATTCATATTACTAAGTCCATGTCAGTTTGGCTTCCACACCCAAAAGAGTGTCAATGATCCAATTATTACGCTGCTTGATTTAATCTACTTAGCCCCTTGACAAAAATGAGTTTCCAATTGGACTCTTCATTGACCTGAGAAAAGCCTTTGATACTGTTAACCTCTTACTTAAACTCCACCATCATGGAATCTGAGGCCTTGTCCTGAACTATATCCGATCCTATCTTAGTGACAGACACCAATATGTAGCCGTCAATGATATAACCTCTCCCACACAACCATTAATCGTAGGGATGCCACAGGGCAGCATCCTAGGGCCTCTCCTATTTCTTATATACATCAATGATCTGCCTAATGTCTCTAACATTCTTACACCTATATTATTTGCTGATGATACTACCCTCATCTACTCAGACCCCAACCCAGACACACATTAAATAAAGTTGTAAACATTGAACTAAAAAAAGTTCATTTATGGATGTCAACCAACAAACTAACACTAAACATAGAAAAGACCTACTACGTCTTATTTTGAGGCAAATCAACAAATGTAATTCAGCTTCAGATAGACCACTGTTTAAATCCCTAAACATATTGAACATAAACTCACTCCACACATTCTCTTGTGCCAATTACATTTACAAAATCCTTTTCTTAAGTGTAAACCCTGTTCTGAAACTCTTGCTGGACAAATGTAATACAACACATTATCACCACACCAGAAATAAACATCTCTTTGATATCCCCAGATTCAAACTGAATCTGTGTAAACACTCTATGCAAATAAAAGGACCAGGTCTATGGAACTCACTCACTAACGAATTGAGAAGCTGTCAAACGTTTGCATTATTAAAAAATATAACCAAAAAGTACCTAATTTTCTTATCATAGTTTCCTGCCTAGTGATTGAAACTCGCACTGTATCTAGTGCTACTCGGTCCCCCAGTATATGTTCCTAAGCCATACAACTTTACCATTGTAATCATTGCTGTTACCTTATATCATGTTTACTGAACACATAGTTTACTGCATTATACCTTGCAATAATACTCAAATTATGCTACAATGTGGATAACCCATAAATTTACTTTAATGTACCTTCTAACCTTGTCAAATTTCTTATATAATGTATTTTTTTATACTTTCTTACAGTGCATCTTTATAATTAATTTCAAAATATTTTTATACTTTCTTACAATGTATCTGTAAACATTTTGTTAATTTTGCTAGAAATTGCCTTCTTAAAATTTTATGTTAGATTAAGAACCTGCCCGAAACGCTATGTGTGCTAGTGGCTATACAAGAATGTAAAACTTCAATGCTCTGTACTCTCATAAAACCCAATGTACCTTCTTGTATATAAATAAACAAAACAAAATAAAATAATATAGGTAATAATTTTTATTACAAAATATTAATATTAATTAATTATTTAACTTCGCATTAAGTCAGCTAGATTTTTTTGAGTTTCTCGGAATATTGCTGCCCTCTGGCTGCTCAAAGGCAATCAGAGATGGTAATAAATGCCCTCCTTACGAGCAAATGATATAGCTAAATTTGGAGCACTCTGTGCTCAGTCCCTCAAAGTCTCTGTGCCGTTCTCAGTGCTCTCTATTCCACATGGTCGAATTACTGACCATTCCCAGGATGCATGCACTGTATAATAAATGTCTTTCTTTGGAAACGTTTAATTATTAATTTTTTCACATATGTTGGACGCCGCCAGACACATAGGGTGACCTATACCCTCTTAAGCTAAACAACTTAATATGTATCAACAACGTGGTCAGTGTGGTCAGCAGATTTTAATGCAATCTGCCCTACCCAGCAGAGCTCAGACCAGACACAGCCTGGGCATTGGAGCGTCCACACGCGCTCCCTCACACACACTAGCTAGCTCCTGGCCCGGAGTACAAGAATATATATATATTTATAATAAAACTAAGGAAAAGCAGGGGACGTTTGGTACTCCAATTCCTGCCCACAACTAATCATTCTACAACAACATCGTCAGATGAAACACTGGTGACAGCATAGTGGGATTCACCCCTGTCCTCTAGCAACAGAGCAGCTCACAGCAGCACAGTAGCGCACAGCAAGCAACACAGCAGCGCACAGCAGCTCACAGCAGGACAGCAGCGCACAGCAGCTCACAGCAGGACAGCAGCGCAGCAGCACCACAGCAGCTCACAGCAACACAGCAGCAGCAGCAACACAGCAGCTCACAGCAGCACAGCAGCAGCTCACAGCAACACAGCAGCGCAGCAGCAACACAGCAGCGCACAGCAGCTCACAGCAGGACAGCAGCGCACAGCAACACAGCAGCAGCACAGCGCACAGCAACAAAGCAGGGCACAGCAGCCAGCATCACAACAGTTCAGCGTGGCTGACTCACCCAGCGCCCGCCCGTGTGTCGTTACCCAGCGCCTTAGCAGAGGAGGATAACATGGACGAACTACACACTGACGGTACTCGTGTACATGTACTCCAGACACCACATCGACCGTGTCAGTCCCGTAATAACATGTTTAACAGGATGCCTATCAAGGACACAGAAGGTCCTCTGATTTCAGCCACTCTGAAGGGTCGACATGTTAAGATTTTCCTAGACATAGGAGCTCGAGTCAACATCATTAAACAAGACGCCCTTCATGGCCTACGCGACCGACTTGATATACGACAGTCGTCTGTTTCCAACCTTGGTGGACTTACTGGAGGAATGACTCCAACGTTAGGTGAAGCAGACATAGAGTTAATAGTTAATGACAGATCACTCACCGTGCCATGTGTGATAGCCGGTGCAGTACGATTCCCTGGAGATATTTTACTAGGATTAAATACCATGAGAGACTACCGAGTTACTATCGATGCTTACCGTTGGGAAGCAACAATTGGTGATACAGTGGTACCTCTTTGCAGTGTGTACACCATGGGACATGAGTTCACCAACCATTGGGACTATGTAAGGTACATACAAACCAGGGAAGACCAGGGTACACTTAACCAGTCACGCCCAAACAAACCCGCCACACAGCCACTTACTGACACCAGACCACCAGTCACGCCAAACAAACCTGTCACTCAGTCACTTACTGACACCAGACCAACGCGCGTTTCCACAGTTTCGCAGGTCGGTGAGGTCAATGAATCTTTGCAAGGGGCCCCAGCGATTGTTCATTACCTTACTTGCCTGGAGTCTAACATCAGTCAGGTCAGAGGCATCTTACACCAAGACACGGTACTACAATCTCATGCACTAACAAAGGTTATTGTCAAAATACCTGGTGTATCTGACCTAGAACACGTAATAGCTGACAGTGACACATGTCAAATCAATGGTACCTACGTAGAACCGTCCTTACATCAGGTGCAGAATAACACTACTGCTGTTTATGTTGCCAACGTCACCAATGCCAACATTCACCTTGCATCAGGCACACACATTGTTGACTTTGCCCATTATTCGTTACCGGTGCGAGTAGTGGATGAGGTCTCTACTGACCAAATGGTACATGCACTCTTTCACACAACAAATCCAGATCAGATCGCGATCTCACCTGTGCATCTTAGTGCCACTGACTTCCCTGACGCCCAATCTCAGTTATTGACCATCCTCAACAAGCATCGCAACGTTGTTGCACTGACAGGTGAACAACTTGGACTGACACACCTCATTACTCACAAAATTCCACTGGAACCAGGTACTCGCCCAATTTTTGTACCCGCATACAGATTGCCTCATTCTCAACGAGCTGTTGCAGACCGACTCATTGACGAGATGTTACACGATGGCGTTATTGAAGAAAGTACTTCACCGTGGAATGCTCCGTTAATCTTAGTACCCAAGAAGGATGGCTCTTGGTGTCCCGTCGTTGATTTCAGGAAACTTAATCAAGTTACGATTTCCGATCGATTTCCACTTCCTGTGCTTACTGACTTATTGCAGAACATAGGTCAGAATAAGTTTTTTTCCACACTTGATTTCTTGCAAGGATTTTGGCAGATACCGCTCGACCCAGAAAGTCGAGAACTGACGGCGTTTTCCGTCCCTAATGGTCATTACCAGTACACTCGCATGCCTTTTGGCTTACGCAGCAGCCCTATTACCTTCTCAAGGCTTATGACAGACCTGTTTCGACGAATGATAGGAAATACCCTCATGGTCTACCTCGATGACCTCATTATCATGTCCAAGGATGTACCGTCACATCTCCAAAGTTTGGACCGAGTCCTTCAGAAGCTAGCTGAAGCCAATCTGAAAATCAAACTCAGCAAATGCGCCTTCATGAGAGAAAAAATACAGTTTCTCGGCCATAACGTCACCTCACAAGGCATCACCACTCTAGATTCAAAGATAGAAGCTGTCAAGAACTTTCCAGTCCCTCATAATGCTGAAGCTGTACAAAAGTTCGTAGGCCTAGCTGGATTCTACCGCCATTTCATTGCCGGTTATTCGGTGATTGCATCTCCTCTCACTCACCTCCTTAAGAAGGACGTTCCGTTCGTTTGGACAACTGATCAAGAGAAAGCATTTCAAACGCTCAAAGAAGCCCTGATATCTTCTCCCGTTCTCAAGTTCCCAGACTTCACCAAACCGTTCATTTTAGTTACTGACGCCAGTAACATTGGGTTAGGTGCCGTACTCGCTCAAACTAGCGACAGAAAGGAACATGCCATTGCATATGCGAGCCGAGTCCTCTCCAAAGCTGAAAAGAATTATTCGACAACCGAGCGTGAAGCGTTGGCTGTCGTGTGGGCACTCAAACATTTCAGAGATATCATCTATAACTACCCTGTCCATGTCCTGACGGACCACCAAGCTATCATTCCCTTGTTCAGAGACAAGAACCCCATAGGCAAGTTTGCCCGTTGGTCGCTCACCATACAAGAGTTCCTACCCACGTTTGGATACTTACCTGGCAAACACAATGTAGTTGCCGATGCTCTCTCTCGTTACGTCGCTCCTGTTCACGTTGAATACCCTTCATTAGACTTGCGAGATGTAGAACTCGCACAACGTCAAGACCCAATGTGGGCACCGATCATAAGCTTTCTCGTGGACCCGCACACGACTCTTACGGTCAAGCCACCCGTACCACTCAAGGAACTAGTACTCTTAGATCATGTGCTCCATCGCAAAGTTATGCTTGGATCTCCTGCCAGACTGGTACATCAACTTGTTATTCCTGCGTCGATAGTTCCTACCGTGTTAAAACTTGTTCACGACGCCCCACACAGTGCGCATCCTGGCAAGGACCGCACCATCAAGCAAGCTCGTCTTACGTACTACTGGCCCAAAATGGCCAAACAGATTGAACGTCACGTGGATCAATGTCTAACCTGCCTAGCTCACAGAGGCCATGTTGCTGGCCCGAACCCGATTCAGTCTTACCCTACGACTAATGCACCTTGGGATCGTGTTTCTATGGATTTGTTAACAAATTTTGCTGAAACTTCCAGAGGAAATAAACATCTCCTAGTTATGGTAGATAACTTCTCTAGATACTGTGAACTGGTTCCAATTCCAAACAAGACTGCAGAAACTATAGCTAGTGCCTTTCATGATCATATAATTTGCAGGTATGGTCCACCCAGAGTTATACTCTCTGACAACGGCCCGGAATTCAACAATTCTGTTCTGGAACAACTGGCTACATTGTACAACATCAAAAAGTGTAATATAATGCCTTATCAGCCGGCTAGCAATGGCCTTGCTGAAAGAACTAACAAGAAGGTCCTTGACGCACTCAGAGTGACAGTCAATCGGGACAGTCACAAATGGGATGAACTTATGCCAATCGTCCAATGTTCGATAAACTCCTCTGTCAACTCCTCCATAGGAGACACACCTCACTTTGTGCTATTTGGGACAGACATGAGATTTCCTAATGCCATCATCTCCTCGCCGCCCGCGCCACTCTACAACTATGACGACTATGTTAAGGTCAAACGGAGAGACACTCAACTGGTGTTCCAGAGGGTCAAGGAACATCTCTCTAAAGCTACTGACGATTTCACGCGGTTACAAAACGCTCATGCTAAACCTACGAGGATAGGACCTGGATCTTTAGTAATGATCCTCAACCAGCGACGAGATGGTCCCATGTACAAACTGACTGAGAAGTTTCTTGGTCCTTACAGAGTTCTTGAGCATATCACAGGTAATAAGTACAAGCTGGAAAACCTAGCCACTGGAGAACAAGTACATGAGCATCTCAACCACATGAAATTAGCCCGTCTGACTGTCGACGATGACACCCAGACTCCTGTCCCTGACACTCCTGTCCCTGACAACGTACTGCCTGACCCTACCACTGTGACACCCACTTCGGTCTCAGACACGCCCAGCGATACTATCCCACCACGTGCTCACACATACAATCTTCGGTCCAGACCTGTTATTTCGACAGTACACCACCAACAGTCTGATGATTCATCTTCGTGTGACTGTGGTGTTCCAGTCTGTAAGGGACAATGGATGCGTTCTATCTGTTCCCCTCTCCCTGCCTGTTCGTACATGGCAGCGGAAGACTACATTCATGACGGACTAGCACCTAAGAATTCATAGTTTTATGACTAGATTAAGAGGGATTACAACAATCGTTTCGCACCCCTCGGTTCAATGTATATAGACCCTTCCACCTCAGGTATCTTTATTTGTAGTTTATTGATCTTGTCGTGTCTCTATACACTATGTAGGTCCTAGTGTTCCTGCCACGTTCATGCTCTCCATATTTTAGTGGAAATGTCGCTTATTCAATGTATTGCCATGTAATATATTGTGCCTACGTTAGTGTCTGCCGTTTATAATCTACTTAACAGGTAACACTGTGGCTGAGCATCATGAATTCCTACGCGCAACTTCTGGTCCGCTGACTCTTCAACTATCACCTCTACCTGCAGCCGGACCTCCTGCCTCCAGTTTGCGCAGCCATTTAGCTAGTTAGTCATGATGCTCCATGGATAGCTTAGTTTGAGGATTATATTTAAGAAATGTACTCATTATTCATGCATGTCCGAGACGGTGTTGGACGTCTCAAAAACTTGTTTGTTTACGGCCACTATAGGTAAATCACTGTATATAATGTTAGTTAGGTACACGCCCAAGGGTTGTCAATTTTTTCAAGCAGATCGCCGAGGACGCCGATGATAGCGTGCCGAGCGGTGTTGGACGCCGCCAGACACATAGGGTGACCTATACCCTCTTAAGCTAAACAACTTAATAAGTATCAACAACGTGGTCAGCGTGTCAGCAGATTTTAATGCAATCTGCCCTACCCAGCAGAGCTCAGACCAGACACAGCCTGGGCATTGGAGCGTCCACACGCGCTCCCTCACACACACTAGCTAGCTCCTGGCCCGGTGTACAAGAATATATATATTTATAATAAAACTAAGGAAAAGCAGCGGACGTTTGGTACTCCAATTCCTGCCCACAACTAATCATTCTACAACAACATCGTCAGATGAAACACATTTTGCTCAATACCTATTGGCTCTTTGAGGTGCCGAGTA
>WNGS01066812.1:0-7500 GCA_020271785.1 Procambarus virginalis | reverse complement strand
CTAACCTAACCTAACCTAACCTAACCTAACCTAACCTAACCTAACCTAACCTAACCTAACCTAACCTAACCTAACCTAACCTAACCTAACCTAACCTAACCTAACCTAACCTAACCTAACCTAACCTAACCTAACCTAACCTAACCTAACCTAACCTAACCTAACCTAACCTAACCTAACCTAACCTAACCTAACCTAACCTAACCTAACCTAACCTAACCTAACCTAACCTAACCTAACCTAACCTAACCTAACCTAACCTAACCTAACCTAACCTAACCTAACCTAACCTAACCTAACCTAACCTAACCTAACCTAACCTAACCTAACCTAACCTAACCTAACCTAACCTAACCTAACCTAACCTAACCTAACCTAACCTAACCTAACCTAACCTAACCTAACCTAACCTAACCTAACCTAACCTAACCTAACCTAACCTAACCTAACCTAACCTAACCTAACCTAACCTAACCTAACCTAACCTAACCTAACCTAACCTAACCTAACCTAACCTAACCTAACCTAACCTAACCTAACCTAACCTAACCTAACCTAACCTAACCTAACCTAACCTAACCTAACCTAACCTAACCTAACCTAACCTAACCTAACCTAACCTAACCTAACCTAACCTAACCTAACCTAACCTAACCTAACCTAACCTAACCTAACCTAACCTAACCTAACCTAACCTAACCTAACCTAACCTAACCTAACCTAACCTAACCTAACCTAACCTAACCTAACCTAACCTAACCTAACCTAACCTAACCTAACCTAACCTAACCTAACCTAACCTAACCTAACCTAACCTAACCTAACCTAACCTAACCTAACCTAACCTAACCTAACCTAACCTAACCTAACCTAACCTAACCTAACCTAACCTAACCTAACCTAACCTAACCTAACCTAACCTAACCTAACCTAACCTAACCTAACCTAACCTAACCTAACCTAACCTAACCTAACCTAACCTAACCTAACCTAACCTAACCTAACCTAACCTAACCTAACCTAACCTAACCTAACCTAACCTAACCTAACCTAACCTAACCTAACCTAACCTAACCTAACCTAACCTAACCTAACCTAACCTAACCTAACCTAACCTAACCTAACCTAACCTAACCTAACCTAACCTAACCTAACCTAACCTAACCTAACCTAACCTAACCTAACCTAACCTAACCTAACCTAACCTAACCTAACCTAACCTAACCTAACCTAACCTAACCTAACCTAACCTAACCTAACCTAACCTAACCTAACCTAACCTAACCTAACCTAACCTAACCTAACCTAACCTAACCTAACCTAACCTAACCTAACCTAACCTAACCTAACCTAACCTAACCTAACCTAACCTAACCTAACCTAACCTAACCTAACCTAACCTAACCTAACCTAACCTAACCTAACCTAACCTAACCTAACCTAACCTAACCTAACCTAACCTAACCTAACCTAACCTAACCTAACCTAACCTAACCTAACCTAACCTAACCTAACCTAACCTAACCTAACCTAACCTAACCTAACCTAACCTAACCTAACCTAACCTAACCTAACCTAACCTAACCTAACCTAACCTAACCTAACCTAACCTAACCTAACCTAACCTAACCTAACCTAACCTAACCTAACCTAACCTAACCTAACCTAACCTAACCTAACCTAACCTAACCTAACCTAACCTAACCTAACCTAACCTAACCTAACCTAACCTAACCTAACCTAACCTAACCTAACCTAACCTAACCTAACCTAACCTAACCTAACCTAACCTAACCTAACCTAACCTAACCTAACCTAACCTAACCTAACCTAACCTAACCTAACCTAACCTAACCTAACCTAACCTAACCTAACCTAACCTAACCTAACCTAACCTAACCTAACCTAACCTAACCTAACCTAACCTAACCTAACCTAACCTAACCTAACCTAACCTAACCTAACCTAACCTAACCTAACCTAACCTAACCTAACCTAACCTAACCTAACCTAACCTAACCTAACCTAACCTAACCTAACCTAACCTAACCTAACCTAACCTAACCTAACCTAACCTAACCTAACCTAACCTAACCTAACCTAACCTAACCTAACCTAACCTAACCTAACCTAACCTAACCTAACCTAACCTAACCTAACCTAACCTAACCTAACCTAACCTAACCTAACCTAACCTAACCTAACCTAACCTAACCTAACCTAACCTAACCTAACCTAACCTAACCTAACCTAACCTAACCTAACCTAACCTAACCTAACCTAACCTAACCTAACCTAACCTAACCTAACCTAACCTAACCTAACCTAACCTAACCTAACCTAACCTAACCTAACCTAACCTAACCTAACCTAACCTAACCTAACCTAACCTAACCTAACCTAACCTAACCTAACCTACTTTTGCTACTTTGTAGCCCAAAATTGGGCTACTTTTGCTACTTTGTAGCCCAAAATTGGGCTACTTTTGCTACTTTGTAGCCCAAAATTGGGCTACTTTTGCTACTTTGTAGCCCAAAATTGGGCTACTTTTGCTACTTTGTAGCCCAAAATTGGGCTACTTTTGCTACTTTGTAGCCCAAAATTGGGCTACTTTTGCTACTTTGTAGCCCAAAATTGGGCTACTTTTGCTACTTTGTAGCCCAAAATTGGGCTACTTTTGCTACTTTGTAGCCCAAAATTGGGCTACTTTTGCTACTTTGTAGCCCAAAATTGGGCTACTTTTGCTACTTTGTAGCCCAAAATTGGGCTACTTTTGCTACTTTGTAGCCCAAATTGGGCTACTTTTGCTACTTTGTAGCCCAAATTGGGCTACTTTTGCTACTTTGTAGCCCAAAATTGGGCTACTTTTGCTACTTTGTAGCCCAAAATTGGGCTACTTTTGCTACTTTGTAGCCCAAAATTGGGCTACTTTTGCTACTTTGTAGCCCAAAATTGGGCTACTTTCGCTACTTTGTAGCCCAAAATTGGGCTACTTTCGCTACTTTGTAGCCCAAAATTGGGCTACTTTCGCTACTTTGTAGCCCAAAATTGGGCTACTTTCGCTACTTTGTAGCCCAAAATTGGGCTACTTTTGCTACTTTGTAGCCCAAAATTGGGCTACTTTTGCTACTTTGTAGCCCAAAATTGGGCTACTTTTGCTACTTTGTAGCCCAAAATTGGGCTACTTTTGCTACTTTGTAGCCCAAAATTGGGCTACTTTTGCTACTTTGTAGCCCAAAATTGGGCTACTTTTGCTACTTTGTAGCCCAAAATTGGGCTACTTTTGCTACTTTGTAGCCCAAAATTGGGCTACTTTTGCTACTTTGTAGCCCAAAATTGGGCTACTTTTGCTACTTTGTAGCCCAAAATTGGGCTACAACGAAGCAAAATTAAAATGTGTTAAAAATAAAAATTTTGGGCTAAAAAGTAGCAAAAATAGCCGAATTTTTGGCTAAAAAGTGGCAAAAATAGCCCAATTTTGGGCAAAAAAGTGGCAAAAATGGCCAATTTTGGGAAAAAGGTGGCAAAATGGCCCAATTTTGGGCCAAAAAGTGGAAAAAAGTGGCAAAAATGGCCCAATTTTGGGCAAAAAAGTGGCAAAATTGTCGCAATTTTGGGCCAAAAAGTGGCACAAATGGCCCAATTTTGGGCCAAAAAGTGTCAAAAATGGCAAAAAGTGGAAAAAAGTGGCAAAAATAGCCCAATTTTGGCAAAAAAAGTGGCAAAAATAGCCCAATTTTGGGCAAAAATGTGGCAAAAATGGCCCAATTTTGGAAAAAAAGTGGCAAAAATGGCCCAATTTTGGGCAAAAAAGTGGCAAAAATGGCCCAATTTTGGGCCAAAAAGTGGCAAAAATAGCCCAATTTTTAGCAAAAAGTTGCAAAAATAGCCCAATTTGGGGCAAAAAAGTGGCAAAAATGGCCCAATTTTGGCAAAAAAGTGGCAAAAATGGCCCAATTTTGGGCCAAAAAATGGCAAAAATGGCCTAATTTTGGCCCAAAAAGTGGCAAAAATGGCCCAATTTTGGACAAAAAAGTGGCAAAAATGGCAAAAAGTGGAAAAAATGGCCTAATTTTGGGCCAAAAAGTGGCAAAAACGGCCCAATTTTGGGCTAAAAAGTGGCAAAAAGTGGCAAAAATGAACACCTAACCTAACCTAACCTAACCTCACCTCACCTAACCTAACCTAACCTAACCCTACCTAACCTAACCTACCCTAACCTTATTTACCTAACCTACCTAACCTATCCTAACCTAACCTACTTTTGCTACTTTGTAGCCCAAAATTGGGCTACTTTTGCTACTTTGTAGCCCAAAATTGGGCTACTTTCGCTACTTTGTAGCCCAAATTTGGGCTACTTTCGCTACTTTGTAGCCCAAATTTGGGCTACTTTCGCTACTTTGTAGCCCAAATTTGGGCTACTTTTGCTACTTTGTAGCCCAAAATTGGGCTACTTTCGCTACTTTGTAGCCCAAAATTGGGCTACTTTTGCTACTTTGTAGCCCAAATTTGGGCTACTTTTGCTACTTTGTAGCCCAAAATTGGGCTACTTTTGCTACTTTGTAGCCCAAAATTGGGCTACTTTCGCTACTTTGTAGCCCAAAATTGGGCTACTTTCGCTACTTTGTAGCCCAAAATTGGGCTACTTTCGCTACATTGTAGCCCAAAAATGGGCTACTTTCGCTACTTTGTAGCCCAAAAATGGGCTACTTTCGCTACTTTTAGCCCAAAATTGGGCTACTTTCGCTACTTTTATCCCAAAATTGGGCTATTTTCGCTACTTTTAGCCCAAAATTGGTCTATTTTCGCTACTTTGTAGCCCAAAATTGGGCTATTTTCGCTAGTTTGTAGCCCAAAATTGGGCTACTTTTGCTACTTTGTAGCCCAAAATTGGGCTACTTTTGCTACTTTGTAGCCCAAAATTGGGCTACTTTTGCTACTTTGTAGCCCAAAATTGGGCTACTTTTGCTACTTTGTAGCCCAAAATTGGCTACTTTTGCTACTTGTAGCCCAAAATTGGGCTACTTTTGCTACTTTAGCCCAAAATTGGGCTACAAGGAAGCAAAATTAAATGTGTTAAAAATAAAAATTTTGGGCTAAAAAGTAGCAAAAATAGCCGAATTTTTGGCTAAAAAGTGGCAAAAATAGCCCAATTTTGGGCAAAAAAGTGGCAAAAATGGCCCAATTTTGGGAAAAAGTGGCAAAAATGGCCCAATTTTGGGCCAAAAAGTGGAAAAAAGTGGCAAAAATGGCCCAATTTTGGGCAAAAAAGTGGCAAAATTGTCGCAATTTTGGGCCAAAAAGTGGCACAAATGGNAAAAGTGGCAAAAATGGCCCAAATTTGAGCCAAAAGTGGCAAAAATGGCCCTATTTTGGGCAAAAAAGTGGCAAAAATGGCAAAAAGTGGCAAAAATGGCCCTATTTTGGGCAAAAAGTGGCAAAAATGGCCCAATTTTGGGCAAAAAAGTGGCAAAAATGCCCAAATTTGGGGTAAAAAGTGGCAAAAATGGCCCAATTTTGGGCCAAAAGTGGCAAAAATGGCCCAATTTTGGGCAAAAAAGTGGCAAAAATAGCCCAATTTTGGGAAAAAAGTGGCAAAAATGGCGCAATTTTGGACAAACAAGTGGCAAAAATGGCCCTATTTTGGGCAAAAAAGGGCAAAAATGGCCCAATTTTGGGCAAAAAATTTGCAAAAATTGCCCTATTTTCGGCAAAAAGTGGCAAAAATGGCCCAATTTTGGGCAAAAAGTGGCAAAAATGGCAAAAAGTGGAAAAAATGGCCCAATTTTAGCCCAAAAAGTGGCAAAAATGGCCCAATTTTGGGCCAAAAAGTGTCAAAAATGGCAAAAAGTGGGAAAAAAGTGGCAAAAATGGCCATATTTTGGCCAAAAAGTGGCAAAAATGGCCCAATTTTGGGCCAAAAGTGGCAAAAATGGCCCAATTTTGGGCCAAAAACTGGCAAAAATGGCGCAATTTTGGGCCAAAAAGTGGCAAAAATGGCATAATTTTGGGCCAAAAAGTGGCAAAAATGGCCCAAATTTGAGCCAAAAAGTGGCAAAAATGGCCCTATTTTGGGCAAAAAAGTGGCAAAAATGGCAAAAAGTGGCAAAAATGGCAAAAAGTGGCCAAAATGGCCCTATTTTGGGCGAAAAAAGTGGCAAAAATGGCCCTATTTTGGGCAAAAAAGTGGCAAAAATGGCCCAATTTTGGGCAAAAAAGTGGCAAAATTTTTTGGCAAAAATGTGGCAAAAATGGCCTGATTTTGGGCAAAAAAGTGGCAAAAATGCCCAAATTTGGGCATTTTGCCTAACCTAACCTAACCTAACCTAACCTAACCTAACCTAACCTAACCTAATCTAACCTAACCTAACCTAACCTAACCTAACCTAACCTAACCTAACCTAACCTAACCTACTTTGTAACCCAAATTGGGCTACTTTTGCTACTTTGTAACCCAAATTGGGCTACTTTTGCTACTTTGTAGCCCAAAATTGGGCTACTTTTGCTACTTTGTAGCCCAAAATTGGGCTACTTTTGCTACTTTGTAGCCCAAAATTGGGCTACTTTGCTACTTTGTAGCCCAAAATTGGGCTATTTTTGCTACTTTGTAGCCCAAAATTGGGCTACTTTGCTACTTTGTAGCCCAAAATTGGGCTACTTTTGCTACTTTGTAGCCCAAAATTGGGCTACTTTGCTACTTTGTAGCCCAAAATTGGGCTACTTTTGCTACTTTGTAGCCCAAAATTGGGCTACTTTTGCTACTTTGTAGCCCAAAATTGGGCTATTTTTAGCCCAAAATTGGGCTACTTTGCTACTTTGTAGCCCAAAATTGGGCTACTTTTGCTACTTTGTAGCCCAATATTGGGCTACTTTTGCTACTTTGTAGCCCAAAATTGGGCTATTTTTAGCCCAAAATGGGCTACTTTTGCTACTTTGTAGCCCAAATTGGGCTACTTTTGCTACTTTGTAGCCCAAAATGGGCTACTTATAGCCCAAAATTGGGCTACTTTAGCTACTTTGTAGCCCAAAATTGGTCTACTTTTGCTACTTTGTAGCCCAAAAATGGGCTACTTTTGCTATTTTGTAGCCCAAAATTGGGCTACTTTTGCTACTTTGTAGCCCAAAATTGGCTACTTTTGCTACTTTGTAGCCCATTTGGGCTACAAAGTAGCAAAGGTAGCCCAATTTTGGGCTACAAGTAGGCCAATTTTGGGCTACAAAGTAGCAAAAGTAGCACAATTTTGGGCAAAACGTGGCAAAATCGCCCAATTTTGGGTAAAAAAGTTGCAAAAATGGCCCAATTTTGGGCAAAAAAGTGGCAAAAATGGTACAATTTTGGGCAAAAAGTGGCAAAAAATTGCCAATTTTGGGCAAAAAAGTGGCAAAAATGGCCCAATTTTGGGCAAAAAGTGGCAAAATGGCCCAATTTTGGGCAAAAACTGGCAAAAATGGTACAATTTTGGGCAAAAAAGTGGCAAAAAAGGTCTAATTTGGCCAAAA
>WNGS01066810.1:0-10242 GCA_020271785.1 Procambarus virginalis | reverse complement strand
GAATGAAACTTCTCATAAACGTAAGGATCATATAAACTTCTCTTACCTGTATTACATTTCATCATCATAATCCACTTGCAAGCAAACAACATGCATAATAAACATATTTTCCTCATTCACCATGTTGAATATCATTTTGTTCCATTTCAGGTTATAATCCATACCTCAATCGACGGAGGGAACAGACAGACGTCATCGAGTCGGTATCCCATCCGTCCCACACTGAGCTAAGGAGAGCTGATGTCACTCGCGAGCATCCCCAGCCCTTCAACAAGGTCACCAGCGCCGCCAGATGGAGGGCTGCGAGTCATTAGCACGCCTAGTTAACACACTTGCTCAACCCCTTCACAGGACATAAGTAAGTTATTACTGTTTATTTCAGTCTATTTCCTAAACATATGAATTCCCACTAGTCTGCCCCCTCACCTCAATAATAGTGTGTGTGTGTGTGTGTGTGTGTGTGGTGTGGTGTGTGTGTGTGTGTAATTACCTAAGTGTAGTTACAGGTGAGGCTACGCTCGTGGTGTCCGTCTTCCCAGTGTGTGTGTGTGTGTGTGTGTGTGTGTGTGTGTGTGTGTGTGTGTACTCACCTAGTTGTACTCACCTAGTTGTGCTTGCGGGGGTTGAGCTCTGGCTCTTTGGTCCCGCCTCTCAACCGTCAATCAACAGGTGTACAGTTTCCTGAGCCTATTGGGCTCTATCATATCTACACTTGAAACTGTGTATGGAGTCAGCCTCCACCACATCGCTTCCTAATGCATTCCATTTGTCAACCACTCTGACACTAAAAAAGTTCTTTCTAATATCTCTGTGGCTCATTTGGGCACTCAGTTTCCACCTGTGTCCCCTAGTGTGTGCCCCTTGTGTTAAACAGCCTGTCTTTATCAACCCTGTCGATTCCCCTGAGAATCTTGAATGTGGTGATCATGTCCCCCCTAACTCTTCTGTCTTCCAACGAAGTGAGGTTTAATTCCTGCAGTCGCTCCTCGTAGCTCATACCTCTCAGCTCGGGTACTAGTCTGGTGGGCAAACCTTTGAACCTTTTCCAGTTTAGTCTTATGCTTGACTAGATAGGGACTCCATGCTGAAGCCGCATACTCCAGGATTGGTCTGATTGGTCTGTGTGTGGTGTGTGTGTGTGTGTGTGTGTGTGTGTGTGTGTGTGTGTGTGTGTGTGTGGTGTGTGTGTGTGTGTGTGTGTGTGTGTGTGTGTGTGTGTGTGTGCGTGCTTTTTATTCTTTCTAGAAATAATATGTTTTTCTTTTTTTTACAGATGCCGCTCCGCTCTGCATAGATTTGGTATCAAGCAGTGCTGAGAGCGACAATGAGAGGGACAGCACAGCTGTGCGGGCATTACCTACATCCGGCTCGCTCCCCTCTGCTCACAGGGGGGTGAGGGGTCCTTCACGTACTCACTCAATCTCCCCTTCACCCCCCAGCCCCATACCACAATCTAGCAGCAGCAGCAGCTCGGTCATCAGCGACAGCTGCAGCAGCAGCAGCAGCAGCAGCAGCAGCGGTGGTGAGAACACTACCGTTAACAACATCACAGTCCATGAGAATAACCTTGACTCAGACGACAGCTCAGCAGACCTTGACTCGTCAGCATCTGTCAATTCTGACTGGTTACCAGCGTCAGGCGTAGCAGCTGACGGCGCAGTCTCACCCATTCATTTCGGAGGGGGACTATCACCACCCCCACCCCCCATACCCCCTCTCCCTCTCCCCCTCCACCACCGCTCTCCCCCTCTCCCCACCTGCCCTAGAAATTCAGCTACTGGATCGAATTGATAATTATAACGGTGGGTATGTTCGGCTTTCATTCTCCATACCAGACCATGTTAACACCTCCCCGGACTCTATCTGAGAACATACAGTGAATTTTTCATAAATGAGATTCATTCTCTTTTCTCCCCACAACATCCTTCACTCCTTATTTACCCTGACATCACTCTAATTGTGCGGAATTAAATGTACAACAAGACGGTGAGGAGGAGGATCTTTTGGATCCTATAAATAACGATGGGTTCCCATACGAGGTGAAACGCGAACAATAACTCGAGAGGAAGTAGTTACGCTTATTGATTTTTGGGCTGACGAATTGACAGAGAAAATATCCCAATACCTTGAAGAGAGGGAGGGCTCCAATGTCTTGGTTGAGCGGCTCACAGGGTTTTACATTAACTGTGGTCAGATTGAACATCTGATAAGATTAGGCTCGCATGTAGACTATCCTGAAGGCTTGCGTGGAAAAAAATTGGTTTTCAATCCAGAGGGAGAGGCGGATATTTGCCTTATGCAGTGTGTTGCTGCTTATAAATGTTTAGCTAAGGGGATGCGACTAAATAATATTCGCGATAGATCTGTGAATGCTAGTTGGTGTCTCAGACACATTAATTGGCCGGCTGATGTCAATTCTGCAGTAACATTCGAGGATATTTACAAGGTAGAGAAAATTAATAAAGTCAGTATATTCATCTATTCACTAGAAAGAGATGAAAATGCTAGACGACAACGACACTACATTACACTAGCTAGGAAGGGAAGAGGGGGATATACAGATGTCATACCATTGCTGATGTTGGAAGCTCAGCACTTAGTGTTAATTAAGGATTTCAACCAATATGTACGTAATATGCGAGGTCATGGAGATCTAATCCCAAGTCAACACGGCTTTTGCCACTGTTGTTTGATATCACTCCCACCAGATCGCATGCAGAGTCATGAAAGTACATGCAAAGTACATCAAACTCTCAAATTCTACCCACCAGAGAGGAAGATTACTTTCCGTAACTACGGACGGGGATATGGTCCTAGTCACATGTGCTTTTATGACTTTGAGTGCATGTTAGACCGCTCGAACCCTAAGGGAATGATAGAATCACGTCACAACGCAGTGGCGTATGCGTACATCATCATTGACAGACAGATGAATATTGTTGAGAATGACACTTATTTGGGTAAAGATGCGGTCAATCACTTTGTAACTACGCTAGAAGCGTCATGGGCTAGAAACAAGAAGGGGTTAGTATCCTATGAACTTCACATGTCACAGCAACAGCAAGCGATATTTGAGACAAAAACTGCCTGTGAACTCTGTGATGAACCTTTTAACGGGGATGATGTAATCAAAGTCCGGCATCACGACCACACAGTAAGATTCCACAATTATCAAGCGGCTTACTGTGATAGATGCAATTTGCAATGTATAAATTCATACAAGTTCCTATACACTTTTTCCCACAACGCTTCCTATGATTTAGGAGTAATCCTAAACGAGATGAAAGATAGACCGGGAAGTGAAATAGATATATTAGCCAGAGATGGATTTAAATTTATGAAAGTTGATGTGAACAACTTAAGATTTTTGGATAGTTTAGCCCTTCTCAACGGCTCGCTAGGAAGAATAGCCAAGGATCATATTGATAGTGGGAAACCTACCACATTCACTTTGGCTATGTTAAAAGGGGTAAATAAAGCAGCCATCCCAAAACTGCTGAACGGTAAACAATCATTCTGCTATGATTATTTATCCTCTATGTCTGTGTTAGATGAACCACACCTTCCTTCTCGCGATAAGTTTTACAATACACTAAAAGACGAAGAGTTATCAGAAAAAGATTATAAACAAGCCTTAGAAATTTTTGATTTGGCTAAATGTCGCAACATAGGGGAGTATCTGCTCCTTTACCTCAAAGTGGACACAGGTTTTCTAGCCGATGTGTTCACAGTCTGGCGAGATACCATGCTTGCTCTCTACAAATTAGACATTTCCCACTACATTTCTTTACCCTCATTTGCTTGGGATGCATTCTTGCTCAAATCGAAAGTTGAACTTGATGTTGTGTCTGACCCATTGTTATATGATTTACTTCGTCGGAATCTCCGAGGTGGGTTCACCAGTGTAACGAGACAGTACACGAATGTGGAGAACCAACATACAGGCATAGATCTAGGGGAAGATAGTAGCTACATCATTTACCTCGATTTTAACAGTCTTTACGGGGCGTGTATGACTGAACTGCTCCCTCGTGGCGGGATTCGGAAACTGACACACAATGAGCGTGACGTGCTGCTAGAGCAAGGCTTGGAGAATATCCCATGTGACGGGTCCAAGGGATATTGGGTGTTGTGTGATACACTGCAGGTCCGACCGGAGGTAGCTAGGTATACAGATGAACTGCCCTTAGTTCTTTCCCATACTTGCATTACTGAGGATCACATTTCACCTTACAGTAAGAATATTCTTACAGAAGAAAGTCGCGGTCTGCCCAAAAACAACACTAAATTAATTGCTTCGCACCTTCCTCAGAAAGATTACCTGGTTAGTTTGGACTTGTGACAGTTACTCATGCGCATTGGATTAGAAGTAGCTAAAGTTCACGACATCTACGAATTCGAGCAGGAGAGCTACCTTAAAGACTTCATTGAAACCAGTGTTCGTGAACGTGCCAGTACCAAATGCGCGATAAATAAAAAAGCTTTCAAACTCGTATCAAACTCTATATATGGAAAGAGTCTCACAGATGTATCTAAATATGGGAACAAACACTAGTTGGTCACAGATCGTAGACATTTCCTGAAACATGCTCGAAACCCATTCTTCAAGCGGAGTCTTTTATTAAGTAAGGATCGTGTGATATGTACTATCAAGCAGAAGTCTCTCCTAGTCAACACTCCTACGTATCTGGGTTATCATATACTTCAAATTGCTAAGAGGCGTCTCTATGAGTTCTGTTGACCATCACGACCAGACATAAGGAAGTATTATTTATTTTTTATTTTTTTTTATTTTTTTTTTTTTTTATTGTTTTCTACCACAGACGTGGCCACACATTAACAATGCTAACTAGCATATATACATTTTCTTCTGTCCTCCATAGACAGGGTTAAACATATAGTTCAAGGGTTTATTGAACAATCAACCACTGAAGGTGAGTCGGTGCTTTTAAAAATGCTAAGCTAACCTATATACGTAAATACATAGATACACAGATTTATGTATGCCTTACATAAAGTGTTCGATGTGTCATCTACACAGTGTCATTAATGTACATTTACAAAGGTGAAATGTAATTCTGATCAGCTTCCATATATACTTTATACCCATACATACACATACACACACATATACATATATACACACATGCATTCACAGACATTTATCTCATTTACTCTGACAGGGTGAGATAGCTGATAAAGAAACTAGTGTGCAATTAAGCACTTAATCACTGAAGGTGATTAAGGTGCTTTTACAAGCTCAGGTTATATAGTTACATCACATACATTGTATAATTAATCTATTACATGGTCAATCTTGGGTACAAGTCCAATATATCATCAAGTGTTCCAGTACTCATATAGTAATTACAAAGTTCAGCATACCTTAGCCCAGGGGGCGAAAGTCAGCCAGTATGGGACATTCTACAATATAATGTTCAAGAGAGTGCATGTTTTCTCTTTCACAAAGTTGACACATTGTGTACTCGACATTTGGGTTTTGAGAAAGCTGCCAGATACGTCTATATCCCAGGCGTATTCTGGCCACTATAACATCACATTGCCGGGTTCTTGTTCTATTAGTCCCATATGTGAATGTTTCCTCACGATATCTATCATAATATTTAATGCTACAGCTTTCAGGTCTTTGTGAATTTGTTAGGTCGGTGAGATCTTCATTAGATATTTGTTTAAGTATTCTCTTTGTCACTGCTAATGAAATACCCATATCAATTTCTACCACTGGTTTTCTACAGGCTGTCTTTGCAAGCATATCAACAGTGTCATGCCTTGAGATGCCAACATGTGATGGTATCCATAGGAATTTAATTTCAAATCTGTTTTCTTTAGCAGCTAAAACATTCATTCGAATATCACTGACTATTTTCTGGGTGTCACTAATATGTGCGTTCAATGCCAGGAGTGCACTCTGCGAGTCACAGTATATAAGTCCACTGCCTTTGTCTTTTAAAAATTCAGTGGCAAGGTATATGCCTGCAAGTTCGGTTTGAGTTGTACTTGCCCAGTCATTGACGCGCTTCATTGCTGTATGTACGAGAGTAGATTGTTCAAATATATTACATGCACATCCGGTACATCGTCCACCTTCTTCTACAGAGCCGTCGGTATAGCACTGATACACATCGTTACCCAAACTCTGAGTACTTTCAGTGATGCTTTTCAGTGTTAACTGTTTTAATAATGTAGAGTGCACACTATCTTTCTTGGGCGCATTTACAAAATCAACTGATAAATCCCAGTTATCCCATGGAGTAATTGGTTGATTAATCATTAGTTGAGTTGGGTACATATTTAATATTTTGATGGAGTTGGCTACCTTATAGAACCAATATACATAATCAGATTTCGTTCTTCTTCTATAGACCTCAGGTGAGTGCAGCATATTAGAAAGTTTAGCTTGAAACTTCATGTGTTGCCTAGATCTACTCAATGCCTTCACGCCGAAAACTGTGCTAATAGACAAAATTCTCTCACTTATGGTAGGTAATTTTAACTCTGCTCTCATATTAACTATTCTCGTGGACTTTGGAGCCCCAAGGATGAGACGCATAGCTTCGTTTTGCAAGGTTTCAAGAGATTTCAGCTCTTTGTCAGTATACAGTGTGAGATGTAGAGCATTGTAGTCAATCACAGAGCGTATAAATGATACATAAAACATTCTAGCAAGTCTCACGTTAATTCCATGATTGACACCAACAAGGACCCGCAAGGGCTTTAATCTCTCCCACAGTCTCCTCTTGAGAGAAGAAAGGTACCCAGGGTCGTTAATAGGGACACCAAGGTATCTGTAAGACTCGCAGTTCTCAAGTGCTCGCCCATCTATATGATAATTGGGTGGTGGAATACCACATGGAATGAGGGCACGAGTTTTCTGTACAGAGATAAGGAGGCCACATTCCTCAGCTCTAGTAGCAAAAGCATCGAGCAGAACTTGCATTCTAGGCTCGGAGGCAGCCTGTAAACATATATCATCAGCATAACAAATGACAGTGTCTTCATTATTAGTTGGAAGATCTTTAATAAGTTTATGCATCAGAACGTTGAACAACAGGGGCTGAGGACCCCTCCTTGTGGAGTTCCCAGTTCAAAGTGTTTGCTCTCTGTGCTTTTAACACCATTAAACAAAACATATGCTGTTCGATTAGACAAATAGCCCTTTATCCATTTCAGTAATTTTCCTTGTATTCCCAGCTCGGCAAGCTGTTCCAGTATGATTTCTCTGTTTGCTGTATCAAAAGCTGCTGCTAGGTCGATGAAGACTGTTTGAGGGGAAGCTTCAATATGTGCGAAGTATTCAGCAAAACAGTGTTGTGTACTGAGCCCAGGCATAAATCCAAACAGTTGAGGTGACAGGTGCCCCTGTATACGATACATGAGTCTGTTAAGAACAATACGTTCAAGCACTTTACAGACACACGATGTTAGAGATATGGGTCTATAATTATCTGAGTGTGGTTTGGGGATGGGAACAATGACACTCTTTGTCCAAGCATCAGGTAATACTCCTTCACGTAAACTCATTCTGTACAGCACTAACAGTGGATTACCTGGTACTTGTGAGACTAATCTCAGTAGACTGTAAGTAATACCGTCCTCTCCAGGAGCAGTTGATTTTCCCATCTTTAGTGCATGATTTAATTCCCATTCAGTTACATCATTAAGGTCCGACACGTCGATAGCTGTACAGGCAAGATTGATGGTTCGTTGTCTGTTGGGGCGTGTGTCATTAAGTTTATGCTGTATGTTAATTGGAAGTGAGTCGTAGCTTGATGTTAGTGCCCACTGATCAAGGAGAATGTTTGCTTGTTCTAGTGGGCTGTGGTGCAGTGGTTTGGTTGGGTTGCTTCTAGAGATTTTTCGTATCTTTTCCCAAACTTCAACAAGTGTTGTTTGCTCATTTATACTTTGTAGGAACTCTTCCCAATGTTTATTACGTATAACGTTGCTCATGTCTCTCATCTCTCTATTTGCAACAAGAAATGCATGTAAGTCACCTTGTGCTTTGGTTCGTTTGTACGTATCTCCAAGTTGCTTTACTCGTTCATGTTCTTTAACAAATACGGGGTCGAGAACCCACTTGGGTGGTGGCAGGTGTTGCCCACTTCTCCTAGGCTTACGACTTGTTCCCCAACACACCCATGTGTCGTAGTAGGTAGTAATTGTATCAACGAGATCTCTGGAGAAGGCTTCTACATTCGTTATTGTGTAATCTTGATACCATTTTGATATACAATTAATAAAGTGGTCATGCAAGCCATATGGAATATTCATTTTCCGTCTCTGATGTCTATTAGGTACATCACACTGTACCTCATAGGAAGCAGAAACTGCATAGTGATCACTAACTAAGTGATTTACCAACGAACATTCCATCCTATCTTGCACAAGGTTTCTACCCATTACATAATCAAGTCTGCCTCCCAATAAATGAGTTTGGGTATCCGTAGTATACACGGTTAATCTGTTGTCATAAACATATTTGATAAATTTGCATCCATTATCGTTGTTAGTAATGTCTCCCAGCGTAATATGTCTAGCATTAAAATCTCCCATGTATATTGTCCCATGATTGTCTAGATCTGGGAGCAATGTTACATTGAGCTTCTGGCTTCTGGCATATACGTTGAGGAATGAAAAGTGGCCTGCTGTAGTTTGTACATGAAAGTGATGGAACTGTGTGTGTACATTGTGTGACGTGCTCACAAGAATGTGCGGTAAATCACTTCTGATGTATGTTAATAGGCCTGTGGCGTTACTGTTATTATAGGATGCATACCCTCTGATCTTTGGTGGGGTTTTGTTTATCATGTTGGACGTGTAGGGTTCCTGTAAAGCAATTATATCTATGTTGTTACTGGTAACATGTGCAATTAGATCATTCAGTCTTTTGTTGATGCTACGAATGTTCCAACTTAGAAACTTAATGGTCCTTGTGTCAGCAGCAGCCATCGTCTTGGTGTTGTTCCTCCCTGGGACTGGTGGTCCCACTGTTGTCCTTGTCCCACTGCCACAATGTGTCCATAAGTGACTCTACGACGTAAAGAGCCGCACCAACCTGGCGTTTGGTGTCGTCAGGAACATCTGGTGACGTCATCAGTTTCTTGATCACTGAGCAACTCGGGATGGTCCGCGAGTGAATGTTCTCTGTAAGTCGTATGGCATAATTACTGTCACTCAGAATATTATCATTTTCATTCTCGTACTTGGCTTGAGCGCGTTCGTTAAGGTCATGAATCATTTTAAAATATGCTGGTGCAGGTCGACTTCCTCGTCCAGTTAATGTTTCTGTGTCACTAACACTGCTGTCATCCTTGAGTTGACTGACGGCGTCGCTGCCACCGCCTCCGTTGTCGCTCTCATCTCTGCTGCTGCCGCTGCCGCCGCCGCCGCCGCCGCCGCCGCCGCTGCTGCTGCTGCCGCTGCTGCCGGCGCTGCTCCTGCTGCCGCTGCCGCTGCTGCCGCTGCTGCTGCCGCCGCCGCCGCCGCTGCTGCTGCTGCTGCCGCTGCTGCCGCCGCCGCTGCTGCTGCCGCTGCCGCCGCCGCCGCCGTCACCACCACCACAGGAACCTTTACCAGCGCGGGCCACGGCTGTGACACAGCAGTGTGGAGGCTGCTGTATCTCTTGTGGAGGAGCTTGACATAGCCTCTGTATAGTTTCAGTCAGTTCTGCTACCTGTGCTTGCAAGGTTGCCAACTGTCCTTTAACTGTTGCCTCAGGCTGTTGTGTGTTGTCAGGGGCGTTGCTGGTACTGTCACCACTATGGGGTGGGTCAACAGTACTAGAGCCAGCATCAGTAGGCACTTGTTGAGTCTCGGGCACTTGCCTCCTTGTGCCAAGGGAGGCTGGCCGGTTGGTACAGTCTGAGTGCCAGATGGTGACTCCTTCCGTACCACATCTGAAACACTTCAGCGATGGTTTAGACGGAGCCACAGTTTCAGGTTGTAGCCCTGCTTCTGTTGCAGTCTTCTGTTGCTCCTGTTCCTGCTTTCTTTGGTCTCTGGTCTTCTTATACTGACAGTCCTTCAGTGGATGAGGACCGGAACAGAGAGCACACTTGGGTGTGGGCACTGGCAGTGCTTAGCTATGTGGCCACTGCCACAGCACTCGTAACACTCCACAGGGTTCGGCTCCCACACCCTGAACGTGCTGGGGCGCGCATACAACCCACCAAACGAATACTGGTCAGGTGGCGGATCAGGCTTTTCCAGACTATGACTATT
>WNGS01066801.1:0-10256 GCA_020271785.1 Procambarus virginalis | reverse complement strand
GGTCGTCGCCTACCGATCGCAGTCGAAGGGGGCGGTGGTCGGAAGATTCCACTCCACCTCAGAGACAGCTCGAGAATGTTCTGCGTAGAGCAGGAAGACGAGTGGGAAGAGACAGCGGGCACCCTGTTTGTGGCCATTTGCAAAGCAGTGGCAGAACCGTTAAACTTCTCACAGTTCCAGCTGGTGAACGGACGTGAGGTGTGGAGCCCTCGGTCCGCAATAGGTAAGCAGTGGACGCCCAGGATGACCTTGAAGACGGTCTGCAGACACATGAGGAGTGTCACACATTGGCGGCTGCAATACTGGCTGGAAGCCAAGATTTTTTAGTGGAAAGGACAGCGTAGTCGCAGATGCGTTGTCCCGCATGCACTAACCAGACATGACTCTTATTTAAGGGGAGGGGTATGTGACGGTGTTCCCCCCTTCTAATTCTCCCACGCCTGCTGTAAGAGTCATGTCCACTATTCCCGAGCGTTCTCTACATTGCAGGCATCAATTGAACATATGTGGGAGAGAACAGTATTCTCGAAGAGCCGAGAAATTTGCGAAAATGAACATTTGGCCTGTGGGATAGGCCCTTTAGGGAGCCAATATGGCGCTGGCGAGTCTGTTCTCCCGCCAAAACTGTGTGACGTCAGTGGCGCCAGATTGGTCACCGTCAGCGACGTGGCACTGGGAGCCAATGAAAACCAACTTTGGGAAAAGTGACGTCACATAGGCATGGGGGGTCCGGCCGTGTTGGCGCCAGGCGATATCAGTCTTTCACGACACGTCCGAGAGGTAGGACGCGCGATCGGTCATCCTGTCAGAGTGACGGATTTACCGAACTCCGGTGGATTTAAGCGTCTCCAGTTGTTGGCACGCACTCTGTGAGGTCTTCCTGCAACCCAGATGTGGCTCAGATAAGGAATTGACAGAATATTGAGCAACAAGTGCTCAGGGACAGGTGCGTTGCAAGAAGTGGGCCGGGCATCGACGTGTGTCGTCATTGGCGGTTCACCAGTATAAGAGACAGCTTAGTGGCCGGGCCACCCACCGTGAGTGAACCGGGTTGACAGCCTTGTCAACCAGGTTGAACGTGTGATCGACGATCCTGTCAAGTTTGACAGTAACCCCACCTTCGTGGAACCCTACGAGTCAACAGTTGGATGCAAGCACGTCGAGAAGTCTTCCCAAATACCTAGCGATATATCTAGACGACGAGGGAATTGACAGTGTTGTGAGCTTCAAGTGCTCTGAAGTCGGGTGCTGTGCGTGTGGAGCTTAAGCAGCATCGTCTGGACGGCTGATAACTTCACAGTGACTTCGTAGTGGTGAGAGGCAGTTCCTCTGGGAGTACAGTGACAAGGACTAATTGGGAAACGTACGACGACCGCCGAGACGTAGGCTGGCTGCCGTAGTTGGGAGGAAAGTTGACGGCCAGGAGACCGACTTCAACCCTGCGACGTACTGTAGAGGAAGGAGCACGGACCTGCTGTGTACAGAAGCGGCGAGACGCGACATCCTAAGGCGTGGGCTTGTGTTTCTGGATGGTGAACGAGGCGAGAGCCTGGACCAGGAGCTACAACCCAACTGTCATCCTAGGATAGGTGAAGTAGGTGTTTACAGTTACCCTCCCATTTCCCCTTTAGTTAGCTATATATATTCTTGTCAGGATATTTTATATGTCGTGAGCAAGTCTCACTTGAGTCTAAGTCACAGAGAGCACAGTATGTGGTGAGCCTGCCCAGAGCGCTCACAGTATCAGTTTACATATATATCTATGTGGGTGTGTGCAAGCACCAAGATTCATCAGAGAATTTACTGTGACTATTATTAATTTCCAGTGAGTATTATTATATATATTGGTAGTAAACCAGATATTGGTGTGTTGATCTCTATAATCTATTGATATAAATGCCTGTGGATTGATCTCTATAATCTATTGATATAAATGCCTGTGGATTGATCTCTATAATCTATTGATATAAATGCCTGTGGATTGATCTCTATAATCTATTGATATAAATGCCTGTGTGTTGATCTCTATAATCTATCGATATAAATGCCTGTGTGTTGATCTCTATGATCTATTGATATAAATGCCTGTGTATTGATCTCATGATGTATATATATATATGCCTGAAATTTGATTACTGATTTATATATGACATGACTGTGTACTGAATAATATCATATACGTGAAGTGATTGCCAGTGATATCTCTGTGAGAGAAAGTATAGATATAAAGAAAAGTTCAGTGATCAAGTGAGTGCATTCACAGTAAATATTATTAAGAATAGAGTAATCTTTTGGTACGGTGAAAAGCCACTGTGAGAGTATTGTGAATAAGATGTTGATCGTGAGGCCAGTGAAATCATAAGTAAGCCATGTGAATGTTGAATAGTGTTTTGGAAAAAGTTAAATAAACGGGGATCGTGACAGAATTAGAAAACAAGTACTAGTCTGTTCCCACGATCGCGAGAGTCCCGGTCAGCTGACATCTGACAGGTGGCGGTGCCGGTGTTGCCATATCGGTGCGCTCCAGAATATTATGCTATGAATGGAGCAATTGTCATATATTATTCCTGATACATTAATGCATATATATTTCTCGTTGTCTTTTAAGTAAAATACCAAAACTCTTTGGTGTTTGATATCATCCCCTCCATTTATCTTGTGACCGTGTAATGATGTAAAGTAGAGTGACCTGCCTGATACTATATTACTGGAATTTGCTCTTGCAACAATTACACCTGACCACTGCAGTGTTACTGGACATCTAAAAAACCAGTTGGCGACCTTGAAGGCTGTGTAAGAGTTCGGTGTCGGGGCGGGCCACAGATTGAGGGAACGATCTGTGCCCCCACTCATCTTACAATTTAAAGGCCGGTTGTGAGACCGACTGGGGTACTCTCCGAGGCCAGCAGTGGAGCCTAGAGGATTGAGGGAAGACCCGCCGAACGACGGTGAGTAAGGGTTATTGTTGGAGCAACCACCTGGAAAGGAGATCCAGTCTACTGTTGCTTTAACCCTTCTCTAACGAGAACACCGTGAAACCCCGACACCGACATAAGGAAGTGATAGCCGAAGCTATTTGAACCACTTCCCCGCCGGCACTCGGATGGTAATCTTGGGCATAGCATTTTATCAAATCACCTCATTTTTTGGGGCAACACGTGAGGAACACAAATGCGAACAAGCCTGAATGGTCCCCAGGACTATATGCAACTGAAAACTCACACCCCAGAAGTGACTCGAACCCATACTGCCAGGAGCAACGCAACTGGTATGTACAGGGACGCCTTAATCCGCTTGACCATCACGACCGGACATAAGGAAGTGATAGCCGAAGCTATTTGAACCACTTCCCCGCCGGCACTCGGATGGTAATCTTGGGCATAGCATTTTATCAAATCACCTCATTTTTTGGGCAACACGTGAGGAACACAAATGCGAACAAGCCTGAATGGTCCCCAGGACTATATGCAACTGAAAACTCACACCCCAGAAGTGACTCGAACCCATACTGCCAGGAGCAACGCAACTGGTATGTACAGGGACGCCTTAATCCGCTTGACCATCACGACCGGACATAAGGAAGTGATAGCCGAAGCTATTTGAACCACTTCCCCGCCGGCACTCGGATGGTAATCTTGGGCATAGCATTTTATCAAATCACCTCATTTTTTGGGGCAACACGTGAGGAACACAAATGCGAACAAGCCTGAATGGTCCCCAGGACTATATGCAACTGAAAACTCACACCCCAGAAGTGACTCGAACCCATACTGCCAGGAGCAACGCAACTGGTATGTACAGGGACGCCTTAATCCGCTTGACCATCACGACCGGACATAAGGAAGTGATAGCCGAAGCTATTTGAACCACTTCCCCGCCGGCACTCGGATGGTAATCTTGGGCATAGCATTTTATCAAATCACCTCATTTTTTGGGGCAACACGTGAGGAACACAAATGCGAACAAGCCTGAATGGTCCCCAGGACTATATGCAACTGAAAACTCACACCCCAGAAGTGACTCGAACCCATACTGCCAGGAGCAACGCAACTGGTATGTACAGGGACGCCTTAATCCGCTTGACCATCACGACCGGACATAAGGAAGTGATAGCCGAAGCTATTTGAACCACTTCCCCGCCGGCACTCGGATGGTAATCTTGGGCATAGCATTTTATCAAATCACCTCATTTTTTGGGGCAACACGTGAGGAACACAAATGCGAACAAGCCTGAATGGTCCCCAGGACTATATGCAACTGAAAACTCACACCCCAGAAGTGACTCGAACCCATACTGCCAGGAGCAACGCAACTGGTATGTACAGGGACGCCTTAATCCGCTTGACCATCACGACCGGACATAAGGAAGTGATAGCCGAAGCTATTTGAACCACTTCCCCGCCGGCACTCGGATGGTAATCTTGGGCATAGCATTTTATCAAATCACCTCATTTTTTGGGGCAACACGTGAGGAACACAAATGCGAACAAGCCTGAATGGTCCCCAGGACTATATGCAACTGAAAACTCACACCCCAGAAGTGACTCGAACCCATACTGCCAGGAGCAACGCAACTGGTATGTACAGGGACGCCTTAATCCGCTTGACCATCACGACCGGACATAAGGAAGTGATAGCCGAAGCTATTTGAACCACTTCCCCGCCGGCACTCGGATGGTAATCTTGGGCATAGCATTTTATCAAATCACCTCATTTTTTGGGGCAACACGTGAGGAACACAAATGCGAACAAGCCTGAATGGTCCCCAGGACTATATGCAACTGAAAACTCACACCCCAGAAGTGACTCGAACCCATACTGCCAGGAGCAACGCAACTGGTATGTACAGGGACGCCTTAATCCGCTTGACCATCACGACCGGACATAAGGAAGTGATAGCCGAAGCTATTTGAACCACTTCCCCGCCGGCACTCGGATGGTAATCTTGGGCATAGCATTTTATCAAATCACCTCATTTTTGGGGCAACACGTGAGGAACACAAATGCGAACAAGCCTGAATGGTCCCCAGGACTATATGCAACTGAAAACTCACACCCCAGAAGTGACTCGAACCCATACTGCCAGGAGCAACGCAACTGGTATGTACAGGGACGCCTTAATCCGCTTGACCATCACGACCGGACATAAGGAAGTGATAGCCGAAGCTATTTGAACCACTTCCCCGCCGGCACTCGGATGGTAATCTTGGGCATAGCATTTTATCAAATCACCTCATTTTTTGGGCAACACGTGAGGAACACAAATGCGAACAAGCCTGAATGGTCCCCAGGACTATATGCAACTGAAAACTCACACCCCAGAAGTGACTCGAACCCATACTGCCAGGAGCAACGCAACTGGTATGTACAGGGACGCCTTAATCCGCTTGACCATCACGACCGGACATAAGGAAGTGATAGCCGAAGCTATTTGAACCACTTCCCCGCCGGCACTCGGATGGTAATCTTGGGCATAGCATTTTATCAAATCACCTCATTTTTGGGGCAACACGTGAGGAACACAAATGCGAACAAGCCTGAATGGTCCCCAGGACTATATGCAACTGAAAACTCACACCCCAGAAGTGACTCGAACCCATACTGCCAGGAGCAACGCAACTGGTATGTACAGGGACGCCTTAATCCGCTTGACCATCACGACCGGACATAAGGAAGTGATAGCCGAAGCTATTTGAACCACTTCCCCGCCGGCACTCGGATGGTAATCTTGGGCATAGCATTTTATCAAATCACCTCATTTTTTGGGGCAACACGTGAGGAACACAAATGCGAACAAGCCTGAATGGTCCCCAGGACTATATGCAACTGAAAACTCACACCCCAGAAGTGACTCGAACCCATACTGCCAGGAGCAACGCAACTGGTATGTACAGGGACGCCTTAATCCGCTTGACCATCACGACCGGACATAAGGAAGTGATAGCCGAAGCTATTTGAACCACTTCCCCGCCGGCACTCGGATGGTAATCTTGGGCATAGCATTTTATCAAATCACCTCATTTTTGGGGCAACACGTGAGGAACACAAATGCGAACAAGCCTGAATGGTCCCCAGGACTATATGCAACTGAAAACTCACACCCCAGAAGTGACTCGAACCCATACTGCCAGGAGCAACGCAACTGGTATGTACAGGGACGCCTTAATCCGCTTGACCATCACGACCGGACATAAGGAAGTGATAGCCGAAGCTATTTGAACCACTTCCCCGCCGGCACTCGGATGGTAATCTTGGGCATAGCATTTTATCAAATCACCTCATTTTTGGGGCAACACGTGAGGAACACAAATGCGAACAAGCCTGAATGGTCCCCAGGACTATATGCAACTGAAAACTCACACCCCAGAAGTGACTCGAACCCATACTGCCAGGAGCAACGCAACTGGTATGTACAGGGACGCCTTAATCCGCTTGACCATCACGACCGGACATAAGGAAGTGATAGCCGAAGCTATTTGAACCACTTCCCCGCCGGCACTCGGATGGTAATCTTGGGCATAGCATTTTATCAAATCACCTCATTTTTGGGGCAACACGTGAGGAACACAAATGCGAACAAGCCTGAATGGTCCCCAGGACTATATGCAACTGAAAACTCACACCCCAGAAGTGACTCGAACCCATACTGCCAGGAGCAACGCAACTGGTATGTACAGGGACGCCTTAATCCGCTTGACCATCACGACCGGACATAAGGAAGTGATAGCCGAAGCTATTTGAACCACTTCCCCGCCGGCACTCGGATGGTAATCTTGGGCATAGCATTTTATCAAATCACCTCATTTTTTGGGGCAACACGTGAGGAACACAAATGCGAACAAGCCTGAATGGTCCCCAGGACTATATGCAACTGAAAACTCACACCCCAGAAGTGACTCGAACCCATACTGCCAGGAGCAACGCAACTGGTATGTACAGGGACGCCTTAATCCGCTTGACCATCACGACCGGACATAAGGAAGTGATAGCCGAAGCTATTTGAACCACTTCCCCGCCGGCACTCGGATGGTAATCTTGGGCATAGCATTTTATCAAATCACCTCATTTTTTGGGGCAACACGTGAGGAACACAAATGCGAACAAGCCTGAATGGTCCCCAGGACTATATGCAACTGAAAACTCACACCCCAGAAGTGACTCGAACCCATACTGCCAGGAGCAACGCAACTGGTATGTACAGGGACGCCTTAATCCGCTTGACCATCACGACCGGACATAAGGAAGTGATAGCCGAAGCTATTTGAACCACTTCCCCGCCGGCACTCGGATGGTAATCTTGGGCATAGCATTTTATCAAATCACCTCATTTTTTGGGGCAACACGTGAGGAACACAAATGCGAACAAGCCTGAATGGTCCCCAGGACTATATGCAACTGAAAACTCACACCCCAGAAGTGACTCGAACCCATACTGCCAGGAGCAACGCAACTGGTATGTACAGGGACGCCTTAATCCGCTTGACCATCACGACCGGACATAAGGAAGTGATAGCCGAAGCTATTTGAACCACTTCCCCGCCGGCACTCGGATGGTAATCTTGGGCATAGCATTTTATCAAATCACCTCATTTTTTGGGGCAACACGTGAGGAACACAAATGCGAACAAGCCTGAATGGTCCCCAGGACTATATGCAACTGAAAACTCACACTGAAGTACCGAACCCATACTGGAGACTGTGAATGTGACATGACGTCAGAGGCCTACTCGGCTGTGATTGGTTATGTTCCAACTGGCGCGGAATTTGAATATAACACCGCTCGGACACGCTACCAAGTCGACGTCCCTTGTCGACAAGCTCTGGCTAGCTATATAGTTACAATGATACTGAAAGGACCTCGGTGGCATTCAATAATGGCTTACATGTGAAATTGCATAATAAACATTGAAAATAGATCAGGTGTGCGTAATACTAGCATCTTGGCATATGCACCAAAAAAAATTTTGAACATAATAGGTGAAAATCATGGTAACAATGCTTTGATTCACCAGAGTATGAAGAACATGTGTATGTCTACTTGTCAGATATGCAGATATGAACAATACAACTCAAGGTATTGCCTAAACAAAATTATTAACATGTGTCAATGGCATGTGCTTGAAACAATACAAAATGAAACAATTATTACATTAATGAACAAAATTCTGACCTAACAACCACAAATGAATTTTAAGATTAGATAATGATTTTTTTTTTTCTTTTTTTTTTTTTTTCTTTTCATTTCATGTACAATATATATATTTACAAGACCAATGTACAATATATTTAATTTGCAATATATTTACAAGCTATATACAAGACCTGGAACAAGAAGACTAACATCTGCGTGATAGCAGTCAGGATTCACTGGCCTCAATGTGGTTGCTAGAACATTAATGAAATCTTTATGACAAGCACTGTAAAAAAAATTACAAATGGCAGTAGACTTAACAATGGCATTTAATTTGTATCAAAATAAATTGAGAAAACATGATCATAAATATATATATTGGTAATAATAAGACACATGTGGTGGAAATACTGCAAATGAATTTTCAAAACAAAACAAATAACTGCAGAGTGCACTTATTGTAAATTCTGCGGATATCTACACCTAGCTCATCCAGAGCACTATACAACTCTGGCTCTGACTGAGGATCAGGAACAGATGAAACTGCATGTGACAAACTATCATCTTGAGGGATAACCTCGTTATCATCTAGCCAATGGACATGTGGAGTGCACGGTTGAAACGAGGGGTCTAGATCTAAGATTATAAGTGCTAGTATGGGGTTGCTGAACATCAAGTGGTCTGTCAACCACAGAAGGTGGTGTCCCAATAGGAGTATCTGTCTGGGTAAGTTCATTGTCATCTTCCTCATCAGTGTCGTCAACAGTCATTTTAGCTAACTTCATATGGTCTAAATGCTCATTTATATACTCCCCTGATACTAAATTTTTCAATCTATACTTGTTACCTTTGATAAGCTCGATTACCTTATATGGACCCAAAAATTTCTTAGTTAACTTATACATAGGACCAGACCTGTGTTGGTTAAGTATCATTACTACAGATCCAATAGTTATTTTACTGGGTTTAGCTCGTTCATTCCTTGCTCGAGTGAACTCGGCTGTAGCTTTGGACAATTGTTCTCGTATTTTCTTGAATACTAGTTGCATTTGTCTACGCTTTACTTGAACAAAATCATCTACGTTATATAAGGGAGTAGGAGGTATGTTAATCAATTCATTAGGGAGGATCTTATCTGTACCATAAAGAATAGCGTGAGGTGTGTCACCTGTAGAAACATTAATCGAAGAATTTATAGCACACTGAATTAAGGGTATAAAATCATCCCAATTGTTGTTATCAAAATTCAAAGTGACTCTCAAGGCATCTAAACTTTTCTGTTAGTACGTTCGCGAGTCCGTTGCTAGCTGGATGATAAGGCATGATGCTACATTTTTTAATGTTATATAAATCACACAAGCTAGTTAAAATACTATTACTGAATTCTGGACCATTATCTGAAAGGATTACTTTAGGCATACTATATCTACAAATTATGTGGTCATGGAATGCACTGGCTATAGTTTCTGCTGTTTTGTTCGGGATAGGAACTAGTTCGCAAAATCGTGAAAAATTATCGACCATTACAAGCAAATGTTTGTTCCCTTTTTCTGTTTCCGCAAAATTTGTCAATAAATCCATCGATACTCGTTCCCAAGGAGCTTTAGTTGTTGGGTACATCTGAATTGGATTAGGTCCTGAAACATGTCCCTTGTGCTGTAGGCAAGTTAAACATCTGTCAACATAATGAGTAATGTCCTTAGCCATTTTTGGCCAAAAATACTTTAATCGACCTTGTTGGAGTGTACGATCCTTTCCTGGATGTGCACTTGCAGGAGCATCATGGATAATTTTTAACACAGTTGGTACCAAGACAGCTGGAACAACTAACTGACAACATTTCCTCGGGGCTGTCCCTAGCTTTACTACTCTGCACAGTAAATTGTCTAACATAACTAGTTCTTTCAATGGTACTGGCGGTTTATGAATCGGGCGAGTGTCTTGCTTAGTCAAAAATTTAATGACGGGTGCCCATATGGGGTCTTGTCTCTGTTCCGTTTCTACTACTGTAGCATCTAATGCTGGGTAATTAACTGAATCGCAGCTACGTGTCGAGAAAACGCATCGGCTACAACATTTTGCTTTCCTGGAATATATCCAAATGTGGGATTGAATTCTTGAATTG
>WNGS01066777.1:0-13660 GCA_020271785.1 Procambarus virginalis | reverse complement strand
GAATGTGTGTGCATGCACTTGTCCATATGTTTATAACCCTTAAATGGCGCATGGCTATATACCATTTGACACCCACAGGCGCATACAAAAAAAAAAATCTTTTTTTCCTAAACTGTTAATTTGTGTTCACAGATCATGGGAAAATAATAAAAAAAATCGTAAGTGGCATATATCCGCTATAAGGCAGGGAAGTCTGGAAAAAATTAGGCGCTGACTCAGCGTGCGTCCCAGGCGGTCTATTGCTTGCCAGCTGTCAGGCCGGAGTTGCCACAAAGAGATAATTACAGTACAACCTCAATTCAACGTACTATATGGGACCACCCCAGTTCGTTGGAGAGTTGGATTCGTTGCAAGAGGTGACCTTCAGGAGGCGTTTGTGTCAGTCTTTTTTTTTCTTGTACACAATAAAATGCATTATCATATTACATACTGTACCTATATTTTACTACTCTACTAAAAAATACTGTAATTCATGTATTTACCTTATTGTTGGAGTTATATCCATCTTGAAATTTTGTGAAGTTGTGAATGCTCTACAGTAAATAGTGCATTAAGCCATTAGCACTGTATTATTAAAAGTAGTTTTGCTGTATGTTGAGTACTACAATACAGTTCATGAAAACTATTGTACACTAGAATTACTGCAACTTTAATTTTAACAATATGTACACACTTAAATTTAACACTTATTCTAATTGTTCACTTCACACACAATGTTTTTAAATGTTTGCATCAGCTTTGCTGGTGCTCGCTGCTGCTGTGTTGGCTTCAGCTGCTTTTGTGCTGGTGCTAGGTACGGCTGTGCTGGTGCTGGGTACGGCTGTGCTGGTGCTGGGTACGGCTGTGCTGGTGCTGGGTACGGCTGTGCTGGTTGATTTTCTGCTAGTTCGTGAAAAATATTGACTCATTTTCGTTTGTTTCCTTCTTTTTGTCATGTCCTTGAGACAAATATCTTTCATCAACCTTAGGTGTTGATAAAAACCTGGTAGCTCTGGATTGTCAGTTTGTGAAACAATATCAAGGAGTTTTTCAACATAGAACAATGCATCAACACACATAGCAGATTGTAAACTGCTATCATCTCATCTTCATCTTCCTCTCCGTCGTCGTCAACAGTGCCAGTAACATTTTGTATAATCTCATCATCTGTTAAATGACCAATGGGTGGATCTACTGCATCAATATTTAACCACTCCTCCACATCGTTCAGCGTCAACTCCACCTCACCAGCGTCACGCAGTTCTTGATCAATATCATTTGAAAATCCTTCAAAATCCATTTCTTCCTCAGTCACTTCATCAGCATGATCAAGCAACAGGAGTTTTTTCCAACAATTTCTTAATGTTGACTCTATAACTTCAGCCCAAACTTTAGCCCAGTTGTAAATGGCTTCCTTAATTGAGTATTTTTTGTAACGTTCCAGTGTTGCTTGACCTCGCGAATCGGTTCCTTGTCTTTTGTCTTCATCTGACTCAAACACCACCATGATTTCTTTGTTCATTGCTCGTTTGTAGAGCCTTTTCATTGCATATATAACACCCATATCCATTGGCTGTATCAGAGAGGTGGTATTGGGAGGCAAGGCCATACATTTGATGCGTCCATCATGTGACGTTAATGTGTCGAGCCCTACATGAGCTGGGGCATTGTCACCCAAGAGTAATGCCTTGACATCATTCCGTCTCACTCCACACTTCTTTATCTGAAAATCTCTTGCTTCTTTGCAAAAATGATTTCTGAACCAGTCTACAAAAATATCTGCAGTAAACCAAGCTGTTTTAGAGCTGTAGTAGACCACAGGTAGCTTGTTCATTAAATTTTTCAAAGCACGTGGGTTTTTTGACTTCCCCACAATGGCGGACTTTGTTCTGTGACTTCCGTCTGCATTTGCACACAGCATGGCAGAAACTTTTTCTTTGTTTACCTTATGGGCAGGAACACTCTCATCTAGCCTAGATGCCAAAGTGTTGTTCTGCAAGCATTTCCAATTAAAGCCTCTTTCATCGGCATTGTATACCTGAAAACGCCTTAGATCATTTGTTATTATGTAATCATTTAATTTACGCTTAAATGGCTTGACAGAATCCGTATCTGCACTTAATGATTCTCCACAAACTTTCCTGTTCTTAATATTATGTCTATTCTTAAATCTTTGCAACCATCCTTCACTTGCTCGAAAATCTGGAATGTTCATCTTTTGTGCAAATTTATCGGCTGCTGTCTTAATGGCGTCGCCGCCAAGTGGCATCCCCACAGAGCGCTCTTGGTTAAACCATTTATACACAGCTTCGTCCAAATTCGTATTTGCGGAACCTTTTATTGTTTTCCTTTTATTTAATGCACCACTATCACTCGAAGCAAGGAACTTCCTAATATCATCTTTCTGTCTCTTGATATCACACACCGTACTTTTCCCGACATTAAATTCTGCTGCCAGCCTAGTAACAAAGGAGCCACGTTCATGTTTCTCTATCATGTCTAATTTCTGCTCAATGGATAAAAAACTTCTTTTCCTCTTTGTAGATACAGCACGATTAGCAAGCCCTTGAGACATCTTGTTGTATATTAATAAAGCTGTAGTAAAAAAATGGTAAATTCCACGATTATTCTTTCACCGGCGGACAAACACGTCACTCGCACGCAGACAAAGCTAATGGCACTGGGTGCCTACTGTATGAACGCAGACTAGGTCTATACACCCTCCAGTAGGCTGGTGTTTAAGCCAGATCCAGTAACATAAATTTATCTCAAATATTGGATTTACATCATATTATATATTTTTAGGTTATATATTGTCACGGGGGGTGGGCCGGGGCTCTGCTAGCACTTGGCTGCTAGGGTCTCGAAAGGCCGAATACTCAGCCCCTCCGACTCCCGGGATTCACCGGAGTCTCCTTGGTCCCACAGGAGAGGACCAGCAATGCCCACCTCCGCAGGTCTTTGCTTCCACCACTGAAGGGGTGCCACTGACTCACCCTGGAAGCCCTTCAGTCAACCACGGGGAAACTGCTATCAGCAATTCCGGCCTAGACCCGTGGAGGAGTGAAGGAAGACTCGGGCTTACTTTGTAACAATGACCTCCCTGAGTCTTGCCTGCCGGACAAAGAGGTTGCAGGAACTCCTTTCCCGCCTGTCTTCTCTATCTTTTCCTCAACAAGGTCGCCAGCTGGGTTATTATATCTGCACCCCAGCGATGCAGTTCAGTGGGTGTATATATGTTGTCCGTTGCCTGAGTGTTGCTACTACCAAGACAATAAGAAATTCTATAGGGAACGTGATGTCCCCTAAATGGTACTATGATAACCCTCGTGTATGCTCAATAGAGAAATATAATAATAATAATAATGGAGGCACACTCAAACACAATAATAAAATGTGTGAATTTACTGATAGAATACATGATCACACATATGACTATAAGTGACACAAGGAAATGAAAATAATAATAATAACTCTGGAGATTGTCAGCAACTCTTCTCTCACGTTCTCCAGGCTCCTTCAACTGGGCAGATAGACAGGAGTCACACACTCTCTCACAGAAGGGCCTCTTCACCACGTCGGCTCCTCTTCTTCACTGTCCTGCCATCCACACACACTGTCCTCTCTGACAGTCCTGGACATAAGCTGCCCTGCAGCCTATTCTGCTACTAAAGCCTTAATATCCTATTTCCACATATATAAGTGAATATAATGGCCTATCTAGCCTACTCTCATAAAGGGGTAATGGGAGGGAAAATGATCTACCTTAACAATCCTTGGCTCACGACGCCTGTCCCTCGATGGTGTGAGGGTCCTATGCTTCCTGAGTCGATCCTCGGTGATCCAGGAACGTTCCCACAGGTCCTCAGGTGTCGTGAAGCCTCGCGTCTTCGCCGTTCCAATCCCTGGGGTTCAGCTATCCCAATCCTGGTCCATCGATGGGCGCTGAGCTTATCACCATATTCACCCACACGTTCCTTCCACGAGGCGTTGCTCCTCGCCCTAGGAACGGTGTCGTCCCTCTAACAACCTCAGTGGATGTGACCCGGTCACAGCTATGCCTGCCCGCCACACCTCTTCCAGGCCCTCACATCCAGCGTCGCCGCCCAGCGTCGTCACCGAATCTTTCCCAAGTTTGGCACTTCTCTGCTCAATCAACTTGGTTCCTTTTGCTTCCCAGAAGCGCGGGGTCTCCTATATATCAGGTGGGCTGCGATGGCTAGCTCTAATCCACTGAGAAAGGCCTGTTTAGCCTCCAATCCTTGAGAGCTGACAGAGGAGCGTCCTCTCCCCTTCGCTGTCAGGTCCAATCTGACCATGGCGCCGCCCGGGTACTCGGTGACGTCACGGCGGGCTCTGATTGGTCGCCTGTGACCCGAGTCACCCAATCCGCACACGGCTTGGCGTCCATTCTAAAAGGTCATATCTGCAGTAGGGGATACTCTTTCATTTATATCCGGGCGCCTCTTTCCCCTTACCTACAGACTTATAATGTAAGTTTCTCCCTGCAGGGAGAGTCGATATGACTCTTATAGCAGGCAACGAAAGAGATAGGAGAGGGCACCGTAACATACCCCTCCCCTTAAAATAAGAGTCATATCGGTTAGTGAATCCGGGAGAGGGCATCTGCTACCACATTCTCCCTTCCTTTAATGTGCCTGATTTCTAGCCAGTACTCTTGTAATAGTAGGGCCCATCTTGTCAGCCTTTGGTTCGTGTTCTTCATCCTGTGCACGAACGTCAAGGGGTTATGATCGGTGAACACTTGCACCGGTCTAGTACCTCCACCCACATAGACGTCGAAATGTTTCAGTGCCAGGATCAGGGCTAGGGCTTCCTTTTCCACTGTACTATAAGCCCTCTGGTACTTTTCGAATTTCTTTGAGTAGAATGCTACTGGACGGTGAACTCCGTCCCTCTCTTGAGCTAACATGGCTCCAATCCCCACGTCGCTAGCGTCGACGTACAAGATAAAGTTCGACTCGAAGTCGGGCGAAATCAGCACTGGCGCTTCGGTTAATAACCGCTTGGTCTTCTCGAAGGACTCCTGGCATGCTTCCCCCCACCTCCATCTAACGTTCTTAGATAGCAATTCAGTCAGAGGGTGTGCCACTGTCGAGAAGTTCTTGCAAAATCCTCTGTAGTATCCGATCATCCCTAAATATCGTAACAATTCTTTTCTCGTCCTGGGATTCGGATATTCTCTGATTGCCTTCACTTTATGGTCTACCGGAGTCACCTTCCCTTGACCCACGATGAAACCTAAGTATTCTAATCGGGCCTTACCGAATTCGCTCTTGGCCAGATTTACCGTCAGGTTCGCTTCTTCCAACCGTTGGAATAACTCCGTCAGTCGACTCATGTGTTGTTTCCAGCTATCGGCGTACACCACAATATCGTCTATATACACGGCGCAACCGTCCATCCCTCTTAGCACTTCGTTCATCATCCTCTGAAAACAACTTCCGCTGTTCTTCATACCAAACGGAAGTACCTTATACTGGTACAATCCGTCTGGAGTAGCAAACGCTGAGATCTTTCTCGCACTCGGAGACAAAGGGATTTGATAGTATCCTTTCAGCAGATCGACCTTGGTAACAAACCTTGCGTTTCCCACTTGGTCGACGCAATCACTTATTCGGGGCATCGGGTGAGAATCCGACACGGTTATGGAATTCACTTTGCGATAGTCGGTGCAAAAACGATAGGATCCATCACTCTTCTTGACCAGCACACAGGGCGAGCTCCACTCACCATTGCTGGGCTCAGCGAGATCATTCGCTAGCAAATATTCCACCTCCTGTCGCATGATCTTCCTCTTTTCAGGACTCACCCGATAAGCGCTCTGCTTGATTGGCTTTCCTCCGCGCACGTCCACTTCGTGCACCACACTCTTGTGCCGTCGGGGCACATCCGTGAAGAGCGACTTGTTCCTTCGTATCAGCGTCACTAGATCTCTCCTTTTCCCTTTATCCAGATGACGCAGCCTCTCTTCTAGATGTACCAAACTCTCTGTGTTTGACAGGCGTGTACCATCGGCACGGGCCCACTTTCTTTCCTCTGCTGGCAACACTTGGCTCATCTCCATACACAGAGCCAATTTCCCTTCCTGGGACGGTGTTGCTCCCTTCACTCCCGAACTCTCTTGCTCCTCTGGGAAGTATGGCTTCAAACGATTGATATGACATACCTGTGTCTTGTTAGGGCGATTCGGCTTACTGATCTCATAACTTACAGGACCCACACGGCGAACAACCGAGTATGGACCACCAAAGCGTGATTCCGTCACTCTACCTCTCCCAGGTAGCAACATCATCACTCTGGCTCCTGCCTCGAACTCCCTCGGGACAGCCTTCTTGTCGTACCAGATCGACATCTTCTCTTGAGCTGTCTTCAGGTGATCAGCAGCCAGCTCCTTCGCCGTTTTCAACCGTTCGTGGAATCTCCGCACATACTCTTCCACTGTCACTAATGTTTTCCCCGCCGTCAACTGCTCCTTCAGCATCGATAACGGGCTCCTTACCTCGTGTCCAAACACTAGCTGGAATGGAGAGAATCCCAGAGACTCAACAATAGCATCTCGGATCGCAAACAGGGCTGGACAGACAGCCTCATCCCATTCCGCTCCTTGTTCTGCACAATACACCCTTAAGATGGTCTTCAGAGTGGAATGGAACCTCTCAATCGCTCCCTGCGATTGAGGTCTATAAGGAGACGATCGTAGTTGGGCTATTCCCCAGCTCGCCATAGCTTGCCTAAACCACTTCGACTGGAAAACGCTTCCACAGTCGGACTGGATCTTCTTGGGCACACCTACCCAAGCAAAGAACCGCTGAAGGTGTCCCATGACGCATCTCGATGTCACCTTCCGCACTGGGATCGCCTCTGGAAATCTCGTCGAAGCACACATGATAGTCAATAAGTAATTATTCCCTTTTCTGGTCTTAGGTAGTGGTCCCACGACGTCGATTATTAGGCGTTCAAACGCCTGGCCGAACGCCGGAACTGGAACCAAAGGTGCTTTCGGGATGGCAGGGACGTTCTTCCCCGCTCTCTGGCACGGGAAACACGTCTTGCAAATTCTTCTTACATCCGCGTCCATGCCCGGCCAATAAAAATGTTCCCGAAGCCTGCTTAAAGTCTTGGTCACTCCCAAGTGACCCGCGGGATCCACTGAGTGTGCAAGCTTCAGTACCGCGTTTCTGTACCGCGCCGGCATCACCACCTGACGCCTCACTCTCAGCACATCATCACCCGCTTCTTCCCTAACCGGTCTCCACTGCCTCATTAACACTCCCTTCTCCACGAAGAAGTGAGTTGGTGACTCGGGTCCGGCGAGACCTCCTTCAGCCTCCCGTACCAACTCAGGAAACTCTTCCCTTTGCAGCTCACCTAGACGGGTGCGGTCAATGCCTAGAGGACTGGTGAGAGTAACTTGGACACTCCTATCCGACCCTTCCTCACCTGTCGCTTGTCCTCTGGCCCCCTCTCGGAACAAATGATCGAGCCCCAGGTCACCCGGCATGTTCTCTTCGGCGTGACTGGATCCGCTCACATCATCTTCCCTCACGTCTCGTCCCGACGTCACCGCGCATACCGGAAATGCCACTCTCGCAATTTCCGTTTCGCCACTGCTGGCGCCCGTCCTGCTGCTCCGTCGATAGGGTTCTATACACTCCTCACCTTTAATCAAATTCGGGAGAACACATCCCCCACAGGAGTCGTTCCCTAGGATCACCTGAGCTTCCATCCTGGGCAGTAGAGCACAGACCCCTACTACAAGAGTCTGACAACCATAGTCTGAATTAAGAGTCACCTTATGAAGGGGCATCCTCACTTGTCCCCCCAACGTCCTTATCAGGGCTTCCCCTGTACTGGAACGTCTGTAGTCCTCGGGGAAGAGGGATTCACTAACAAGGGTGAAGTCGGATCCAGTGTCCCTCAGCATCCTTGCTGGCACAGGATCAGCTCCTCTTATCTTCACCGTCCCCTCACACACAAAGGGGTGAATCCTCTTCTCCCTTATCACTGGCACATCACCTGAATTATCGTTGGCTTCTTCGCTTCCTACCCTCGCGAAAGCCACATTCCCACTGTGCCTTGGGCGGCTGCACTCCCTTGCGAAGTGTCCTCGTCCCCCACAGTTGTAACACCGACCACCTCTCCTGGGCGACCCTCTACTAGTCACCCTGGTAGCACCAACGGTAGAGGTTCCCTGGGTCCTCCTAGGACTCCCCGTCGTCGGTTCCGGGCAGCGGCAATCGCTCCCGAGCTAGGTCCACCGCTCACAGCTTGGGGCTTCCTTCCCGCGTCCCTTGAGCTCTTGAACCGGGTTACCTCATCGGGCACACTACTCTTGGGAGAGCCCCACCCGTCCTCGCTCCTCCTGAACTCCTAAAGTTCCCTCCCGACCTGGGGTAAGGCGAGTGTCTGGGCGGCCCCTCCCTCCTGAAATGTAGTGCCTCCTCCAGCATGTCGGCTCGGTCCGCTGCAGCCTTTAGGTCCTTAATACCTGCTTCTCTCACCCTTATTCGCAACTCTGGATGGAGCACTGACATAAACTTCTCCATCACTATCAGTCGTTTGATATCATCCGCCGACTCTGCTTCCCCTGCCTTCAACCACCGTAGGAACTTCCGTTCCATATCCCTGGCGGTCTCGGCGTAAGACTTTCCCGACGCTCTTGTACACTCTCTGAACCGCTTCCGGTATATCTCCGGAATCAGCCGGAATGAGTGGAGCACCGCATTCTTAATTGCGTCGTAATTAGCACACTCTTCTAGGTCCAGCATGTTGTAGGCTTCCCGGGCCTCACCAGTCAACCTGCCCTGGACCAGAGCAGCCCAATCATCTTCTGGCCACTCCTTCAGAGTTGCTATCCGTTCAAAGTGTTCGAAGAACGCCTCAGCTTCTTGTGGTTCGAACGTAGGTAAGTCACGTTCCCTTACCTTGACGTCATCCCGCCGTGCATGTAGTGCGGGCAGACCACGCTCAATGCGACGCAATTCAACTTCTTTCTTTGCCTTTATATCCTCCAGTCGCAGTTGTCTCTCTCCTTCTTCTCGCTGCAGCCGTGCTTCTCGCTCACGCTCCTCTCGCTGCATTTGCGCTTCTCTTTCCTCTCGCTGCATCTGCGCTTCCCTCTCCTCTCGCCTCAGCTGGGCTTCCAGTTGCAAGCTCCTCTTACTACAGCTGGACCTTCCACTGCTCCTATGTTCACTGTGAATTCTCTCCACACTGGTAGGTGCTTGGGGTGGCTCTAGTCGGGACGGTTCTCCTTGAGATGGCTCCTCTCCCGTCGCCTCCTCTCGAGCTGTGAGCTGTGCCATGATCTCTATCCTTCGCTCCGCGACCTTAGTCGTCCTCAACCTGATCCCAAAGTGATTTGCCACTTGTTGGAGCTGGGCCTTGGTACACTCTTCCAAAATTCTCTCGTCCCTTGTGTCAATAATTTTTTTTACTTTATCCTCCTCCATCTCTATATCGTCGAGCATACACGACAGCACAGACAAGTTAGTAGGTACTAATTTCACTGTTTCAGTCCCTTAGCTGGTTGGGTAACAGTACTCTGAATTCACTGGCCACACTGTATTTGTACCCTGGCAACACTGTCTTGAAATCTTGGGCAACACTGTAGCTTGATCAACACACCTTGGCAACACTGTAGCTTGATCCACTCTTCCTGGCGAAGTCTCCAGCTCTTGGCTACTGTGGTTCGAATCCTGGCAAGGTCGCCAGTTCTCTGTCACGGGGGTGGGCCGGGGCTCTGCTAGCACTCGGCTGCTAGGGGCTCGAAAGGCCGAATACTCAGCCCCTCCGACTCCCGGGATTCACCGGAGTCTCCTTGGTCCCACAGGAGAGGACCAGTAATGCCCACCTCCGCAGGTCTTTGCTTCAACCACTGAAGGGGTGCCACTGACTCACCCTGGAAGCCCTTCAGTCAACCACGGGGAAACTGCTATCAGCAATTCCGGCCTAGACCCGTGGAGGAGTGAAGGAAGACTCGGGCTTACCTTATAACAATAACCTCCCTGAGTCTTGCCTGCCGAACAAAGAGGTTGCAGGAACTCCCTTCCCGCCTGTCTTCTATATCCTCTTCTCAACAAGGTCGCCAGCTGGGTTATTATATCTGCACCCCAGCAATGCAGTTCAGTGGGTGTATAGTTCAGTTCAGTATATCGTTTGTTTCTTGCCAGAGTGTTGCCGCTCCCAAGATCTACTATCGGACTGTCAGCCCAGGGCACACTCCCTCCCTTGAAGGTCCATGTGGCTTTACCTCTCTCTAGCCACCACTTTACTAGTTGCCACCTTTCAGGCACTAATACTGATCGGATTGCTAAGGGTACCTTTCATATACGTCTGTGCTGATTACCACTCTTTAGGCAATAAGAACTAAGTGGTACTATGATAACATTCGTGTATGCTCATATATAAAGATAATAATGATGGAGGCGCACTCAAACACAATATTAAAATGTGTGAATTTACTGACACGAATTACATAATCACACATATGACTACAAGTAATATAAGAGAATGACAAAATAGTAATAATGAATCTGGAGGTCGTCAGCAACTCTTCTGTCGCGTCCTCCAGGCTCCTTCAACTGGGCAGAAAGACAGGAGTCACACACTCTCACAGAAGGGCCTCTTCACCACGTCGGCTCCTCTTCTTCACTGTCCTGCCATCCACACACACTGTCCTCTCTGACAGTCCTGGACATAAGCTGCCCTGCAGCCTATCCTACTACTAAAGTATATATGTCCTAATTCCACATACATAAGTGAATATATGGTCTATCTAGCCTACTCTCACAAAGGGGTAATGGGAGGGAAAATGATCTACCTTAACATCCCTGGCTCACGACGCCTGTCCCTCGATGGTGTGAGGGTCCTATGCTTCCTGAGTCGATCCTCGGCGATCCAGGAACGTTCCCACAGGTCCTCAGGTGTCGTGAAGCCTTCGCGTCTTCGCCGTTCCAATCCCTGGGATTCAGCTATCCCAATCCTGGTCCATCAATGGACGCTGAGCTAATCGCTATAATCGCACACACGTTCCTTCCACAAGGTGCTGCTTCTCGTCCTAGGAACGATGTCGTCCCTCCAACACCCTCAGTGGATGCGACACGGTCACAGCTATGCCTGCCCGCCACACCTTTCAGGCCCTCAGCGTCTGGCGTCGCCGCCCAGCGTCGCCGCCGACAATTCTCCAAGTTTGGCACTTCTCTGCTCACTCAGCTTGGTTCCTTTTTGCTTCCCAGAAGCGCGGGGCCTCCAATATATAAGGTGGGCTGCGATGGCTAGCTCTAATCCACTGAGAAAGGCCTGTAATGCCTCCAATTCTTGAGAACTGACCGAAATGCGTCCTAACGCTTCCACTGTCAGTCCAACTCTGACGTTGGCGCCGCCCGGGGTACTCGGTGACGTCACGGCGGTCTCTGATTGGTCGCCTGTGACCCGAGCCACCCAATCCGCACACGGCTTGGCGTCCATTCCAAAACGTCATATCTGCCGTAGGGGATACTCTTTCATTTATATTCTGGGCACCAATTTCCCCTTACTTACAACTTATAATGTAAGTTTCTCCTTTAGCTGGCGGCCGATCTGGTCACCATATATACCAACAGACTTCCCTGTACTCCAGAGAAACAGTAGGGAGAGTCGATATGACTCTAAAAGCAGGCAAACGTAAAGAGATAGGAGAGGGCACTGTAACAATATGCGTATGGAAATGTCAAGACACATAAGCCTGGAAACCCACTTCGGCCAATCATCAGCCAGATACCCACACCCATGTACAGACTGGCGAAACGACTCAACGGCTTACTGACTCCTTATGTCCCTTGCGCCTTCAGCCTGAAGTCCCCAAAGGAATTTGTTGACTTACTGCGGGGAACAGGGCCACAGGGATAAGAGCCTCGTTGGACGTAGAATCACTGTTTACCAACGTACCTGTGGATGAAACAATCGGGATGATAGTGGACCGAGTGTATCGTGATCCGGCCTCTACTCCTCTTGACATACCAGAAAATATCCTGAGGAAACTACTCCAAGCTTGTACTAAGGAGGCACCCTTCTTGAGCCCGGATGGGCACATGTATAAGCAAGTAGATGGGGTTGCCATGGGTTCTCCCCTAGGTGTCTTGTTTGCGAACTTCTACATGGGTACTATCAAGAAAAAAGTCTTAGTCGACTTGAACTTGAAACCGGCCATATACTGCAGGTATGTTGACGACATTTTTACACAGGTACCTGATGTCAGACATCTGCAGGAGCTGAAAGAGGCGTTTGAGCAGAATTCTGTTTTGTGTTTCACTTACGAGATGGAGAAGGATGGGAAGCTGCCCTTTCTAGATGTGACAGTCATGGAAAGGAGCGGAGGTTTCCACTCTGCAGACTACACTAAGGAAACAAACATAGGAATGTGTCCAAATGCCAAGAGTGACTGCCCAGACAGGTACAAGTGGAGTGTTGTTAACGCTTATGTCGACCGTGCTCTCAGCCACAGCTCAGAATGGAAGCAAGTCGACGAAGAACTCTGTAGGGTAAGGCAGGTCCTAGTCAACAACGGCTTCTCCAATCGTTTCATTGAAGACATCATAAGAAGGAAAGTGAAACGCCATGCAACCTCTGAAGAGACAACTAATAAAACACCTATACCCCCTATTAGACTATTTTACAGGAACTTCTTTTCCACAGCTCATAAAACGGAGGAAAGGGTCCTGAAAGATATTGTTAATAGAAATGTTATCCCTACAGACAAAAATCAGAAGATACAACTGACGATTTACTATAAAACCAAGAAAACGGCCAGCCTACTCATGACAAACTCTCCAGACACGGAGCAGAACGCTCTAAAAGAGACCAACGTCGTCTATGCCTTCAAATGCCCTCTTGGGAACTGTAAGCCTCAAAAAACTCAGTATATAGGCAAGACAACAACATCTCTTTCCAGGCATTTAACGATGCATAATCAACAGGGCTCCATTAGGGAACATATAATCTCTTCCCACAACCAAACCATCATCAGAGAAATCTTAGCAAACAACACAGAAATCATTTATAAATACAGCGACAGCAGGCGGCTTGACATCTGCGAGGCACTACACATCAAGAAGTCAACACCAGCAATCAACAGCCAATTAACGCACAACTATATCCTACCCACTTCAAGACTCCGCTCCAATATAGAAGCATCAAGAAATATGGGCCAATAGGCTTTCTGCAGTTACAAACCTATACCCATTGTTCCGTGTTCTGTGTTTTGTTGAAATTTTGTTTTTCACCCCACTGTTGTATTACATCTCCTCACCCAAATGCAGGTATAAGAGCCAATGCTGTTCAGCCATAAGTTGTGTGTGGATAAACTAAAGTCTTTAAAAATGTAATAAGTTTTACGAAACGCGCTCAAGTGTCGCGTCAGACTAGAAATAAAAATGAATTTTGGAGAATTGATTTTTCATTTACCATCAACAGTAAAAAGAAACATAAGGAAGATCGAGAAAATTCGTGTTAGAATTATTAATCTTACTTTTTTGGTCGTATTTAATAATATATATATATATATATATTATATATATATATATATATATATATATATATATATATATATATATATATATATATATATATATATATATATATATAATATATAATATATGTGGCATTCTTCCAAGAAAGG
>WNGS01066774.1:0-10350 GCA_020271785.1 Procambarus virginalis | reverse complement strand
AATTAGAGTAAATAAATATGAAGAGTTACCAAGTTCAATGAGGAGGACCCCTGAGGTTTTCTTTTCACATTTCTCTAAAATTGCAGTCAGTATGAACTGGCCATGGATCAATGGGTAGCGATCATGCAAAGTCAATTAAAAGGGACAGTCAGGAGGTTTTTGCATCCTTGCCTGATGAAAATAGTTTTGATTACAATTTGTTAAGAAAAGCATCTTAAATGCTTACCAGTTGAATCCTGAAGCACACAGACAAAAGTTCAGAAATTTAAAGAGGGCAAATGAACAAACAATTGCAGACTTCACCATTTAAAAACTAATTACTGTAACAGATGGCTTAAATCACTTTCAATAAATGAGTATGATGCTCTTAAGAATCTTCTTATCACAGAAGAAGTGTTGTCATGTCTCCCAGATAAATTGTCTACTTTTATGGCAGAACAGAAAAATATAACAGACATTTATGAGCTGTCTAAGCTCGCTGATGAGCATGAGTTGTTAACTAAGGCACATTTTAAAGCCTAATCACCTAAGTTTAACCGTAAAGTAAATTATAATGCTCATAGAACTCCTTATCAGAACCAATACAGTACTAGTGCTCCAGTTACTCCCATGAACTCTTCTCTTACAAAACCTAATCCTGCTACTTCATTGTCAGGAATATCAAATATTAGTAATGTTAATTCTAAACCTACAGTTGGTTCCACAGGTGTGTCCACTGTAAGGTACTGTTCCCATTGTAAGAGAAAAGACCATGTGATTAATTCCTTTTTTATTTTGCACCCTGAGTTACGACCAACTGGCCTCATTTATTGTAGAGGTGTGCAGAATAAATTTACTAATGAACATGTCACTGTAAACCCCAATTGGGTGAAACAGTATTCTCCATATATGTCTTCAGGTGAAGTTTTGTGTTAATGGAAAATGGAAGCCAGTGGTTCTTCTTCATGATACTGGTGCTTCCCAAACCTTAATTTCTGCCAGTATACTTTCTAATGTTGCAAAGAGAGATACTGGAAAGTTTGTAGTTCTTCAGAGTGTTGCAGGATGTAAAACTATACCTCTGATAGATGTTAATTTGAGATCCACCATAACTCCAAGTGTATGGACTGTGGGTGTTAGTACACAGTTGCCCATCCCAGGTGTGGATGATATATTGGGTAATGATGTGGCCATAAATCATGTTGTGGGGGAGATTGATCCCAGTTTGTGTAAACAGCCAGTTGCAGACCATGTTGTGTATTCTGCCTGTGCTGAAGTTAGTTATATGAATGAACAATCTGTTGTAGTAGCTGGTTTTGTCCATCCTACCTGTGCTGATGTCAGTACTATTATTAATCCAGGTGTCAGTTCTGACGTTACTCAAGTAGTTGTTCCAGTAACCAGTACCCCCTTCAGAGGAGAAGTGGGATGTGGTTGTTCCAGATTCATGTGTGGCCAACCTAGTTGTTGAGAGTAAGCCTAGTACTATGACTCTGCTTTATTCCAATCCAGTAGGTTATTTGGGAAAGGATGTCCATGTACCATTGTCTTGCCCGCTCACTACGAATGTTGTGCCAGGAGCTGAGAGAAACTTAAAAGCCACGACTCTATTGTATTCTAGCCAAGTGAATGGTTTAGGACAAGATGTTGGGTTTGCAAAAGTATTCCCGCTCACTCCAAGTTTAGAATCAGTTGACCAGTTAGGATCAGTTGTCGAGAGTAAGTCTGTTGTAGAGGCCCAGCCTCACCCTAGTCAAGGTGATAGTAAGGGGAGGAGGTCAAACTATCTGTTACTTGCCCGCTCGCTTCAGATTCAGAGTCCTTTAGTTTATGTAAGTCGAGTAGAACTGACCCCAAGATTTCAGAGAGAAGCAAGGAGACAGTCTGTTCTGAAAATCCAGTTTTGGAGAGTGTGGGAAAGCAGCCAGAGGATCAGCTTCTGTCGAGTAGATGGAGACCCATTGAGCCTCCCTTTTCAGTTGTCTGTGAGGATGTGACCCAGCTTGGTAGTGTTATTGATTGTGAGCAGACAGTACTCCAAGCAGGTCTAAATATCATGGGAGGAAATTTTGGTAAATCATGTATAACCATTAAGGGTGGTAAAGTATCTTTTGGATTTAAGTTGCAGAGTTTTGTGGACTGTGATTTTTATTCCATGGGGAGTAAGTATTTGTCATTGTGTCAATTGAGTCACAGTGTTTGTAGGATGTTGTTGCATTCTATTTATATTCCGCAGGAGCCATTCTCTCTTGAAGCAATGGACTGTGGGATATCTTTGTCCAGCCTTGTTGTTGAACAGAGAGAGTTTACTCAAGTAGGTTGTGCATCCAGTTGTTCTGAGGAAGTGTTGAGTCATACTAGAGCAGTGTCTCTATTTTCAGATCCAGTTTATTTTGCTGGACGAGTAGTGAACAACATGTATGTTCCACTCAAGTGTGGTGTTGACTTTCAGAGTCAAATTGGTGTTGAAGGAGTTAATCATACTTGGGAGCAGATGTTTCAGGCTCCAGGTGTGTGTTTCAAGTTGAGGGACAAGGTTTTCCTACCTAGTTGTAATAATTGTGAAGGGTTACAGATTGTCCTTGGGTGGTTCCCTGTTAATCTGCTGTGCATCTTCAAGATGATGAGACCCTTAAACCTCTTGTTTGATTGTTTGTCATCAGAAGGAAATCACTTGGGAAGTGAAATCCATGGTAAGGGTGGTCAAGGTTTTATCATGTTTTTTAGTTTTTTTGAAGACTAGAATGCTTATGAAAGTGTGGGTTGGGTTCAAGTCCACCATCAGAGGGTGTGAACTTGTTTTTGGAGTTGTGATTGAGATATGGTGCCTAGGCATAAACCTGTTTTCTTTCGCTGATCGTCATGACAGAGTTATGAGGAAATTGACTTCTGTGTTCCTTATGGATCATCTGAGTCAGTTCGATCAGGTAGTCTTTGCACTTATCTTGGGTTGTATTTATTAGTTTGGAGGTCAAAGGTTTGCTAAGTCGTTGTGTTGTCTTTCTGAAGGTTCTATGAGTGAAGAAGTTTTATATAAATTGTGAGGTTTAACGCTAATTTCTCTAATTTTAGTATCCATTGGGCAAGAGTATGTGTTCCACAGAGGATCAAGTCTGATGGGAAGCAGATGTCTTTGCCATGGCATACCCCAGGAGAAGTCCCTAAACTACTTTACATCCAGTCAGCTTCAATTAATCAGTTCAGCTCCAGAAAAAAGGAGTAATGAAAAATGGAGTCTGTCCTGGAAAATGTCACCATATAGAAAATGGATAATCTGGAAACATGGGACTGATCTCAGATCAGTAGTAGAAACAGATGGAAAGATAAATTGCGGTACTGACTTTGTGAAAGCAATTACCTTTATTGACAGTTCTATTCATGCAAATAATAATATTGTTGCTGATAGGAGTGTGAAATATGATCTGAAAATAAGTGAAATACATGAGATAGTACCCTGGAGAGATAAATTTGCATACTCCAGAGGAACATATGCAGAACATGATAATAAGACTAAACTTTTTAATTTTCGTGATTCAATAAATCTCAAGTGTCACATAATTTACTTTCAGAAAGAAATGCCATTGATCTTCAATCAACTGCATTTTTTTCTTGGAAGTAGAAGTGTTACGTATCCTTAGTTGGATACGTATATAAATTCATGATAAAACTTATTAAGTTCCATTTCATCATTATGTGTATATGTACATATATACTTTTATAATGTGTCTTCTAGTTGGCAACACAGTGAAGACAGCAGCAGGTGTGGGAAATTTTACCCACCATATCTAATAATCATCTAAGAAATGTATTATTTCTATATCATATCAAATCATATCTATATCATATCTATATCAAATCTATATCATATCAGAATCATATCAGAATCACAATAGATTCACAACATAGCTTGATCCTAGATGACAATGCCACTATGATCACGTACGCCATAGGGCCCTATAGATGCCTACGTGACTTGTGCATGTTCTTTCAAGGATCCAGAAGCTTCTAGAAGGATTTGTTAATTAAAAATTTATTGGAACATGACGTAGTATCCGGTAGAGATAAAATCGAATCTTATTAAGAGTCAGTGGTATTATCAAGTACTACTTATAATCTTTAAATCCTATATCATATTTTATTATAATCACATCTTATCTCAATCATAAGTCTAGACTGTAAAAATAATCAATCGATATTCATTGAAGCAACCTCTCAAGGGAGAGTGGGAGGGCATCTCGGGAGAAGAAGCGCCCCACTGCCCGCGGGCAGAACGCGTATGTTTACACAACAGTGTACACGTGACGGTCCCTTAGCGAACATTTTCAGCTCAGGACACCTTATCTAATATCATTATCACCAGTGAACACTCTCTAGAACTGGGGGAGTACCTGGACAATATATCAACAAGGAAAATCCTAGAACATTTATATCTATAAGTGAAGTGGAGCATTTAGTGACGCGGTCTCCACCTTCATCCCTAATCTCATCCCTAATCTTCATTGTTATCTTCTGCAACGCAGTCCAATATCCGTAGCAACGCTACTAGATCAAACAGCAACGCTGTAATCTAAAATATCGTGCCTAAACTCGCCAAGAGAGTTCTTCAGTCTGGCACACTTTGTCAGACAGGCACCCGGCTTCAGCTAAGTTTATTGAATGTTATTACTGTAGCGTATTAGTTGGCCAATTAAAGCTAGTATAACATTAATATTCTATAAGACTGATAGTCGGTAAAAAGGCGAGGCAACGCCTCATATTTCTGTGAGTTTATTATTAATATTGTGGTACAGCAGAATCTTATCCAAGCTCTGAACCTCATGAGTGTCCAGTGTCAGAAAGATTGTCACAATAAGTAAACAATACTCATGAGTGTCCAGAGTGTAGGAAGAGATTCAACAAGCTGACTGTATTTAATCATATACATTGATCATATACATTGCATATACTTGAATATATAAATTAAGTTAACAATTGCTTGCTTAGTTATTTTTTAAGTAATCATATAAGTTCATTTAATTGAATATAATTTTAGTACTCAGTAACAGTACTTAGACCATATTTAGGTCATTTATCATACTTTACAATTTACAATTTAAGTTGTATTGTTTAAAGTATAAGTGTATTGGCTGTTAATTGCTAAGGTGCTAGGCTAGACTGTGTATGTTTAAATCTCTGATTTAAACAGAGCCAGTGTTCAGTTATATAACTGAATTTATAAAATCTTATCCTTGTATAAAATACAAGCTGATGTGAGATACCTGTTGGCAGGTGGACGTGGAACTGCAATCAACCTATCAACTAATTCACTCACCCCACCTGCCCCTTACAGCCCATTATCTGTCATTAGGAAAAGAGGAGCTAGGATTTACGACCCTAGCTAGAGATTTTAGTTGAATTAATTTGCATACAGTAATTTTTTAATTTAGTTCAGTACAAGTCTCTGGTAGTCTCCTCTTATATCAATCACAGCAGGTTTTTCCCACATTTTTGGTCCTTCGAACCGGATAGTCTAGAAACTAGATAATTATTGGTCCTTTAAACCTAGATAGTCTATAAACTAGACTATATTATTCCAGCAAATACATAAGAAACTTCTTGATTTTGCATTGGAATAATTTTTACATATTCTAGCCTAACCTAGCTATCAGCCAATATTTATCATAGCTATATATCTAAGTAAACAAATTGTTTGCAGTGGCTTAAGCCACCATATCCATTAACTAGTAAGCATTCATATATTAATTCTGTTCTGTGTTAAGAAACCACAGTACTTAATCTATCAGTGTCAAAGACAACTGCATATTAATCATATATACTATTATCTACCTCACTTGTGGTAACATACATACATATTTAAGTGTATTATCTAACATTATCTCTAATCAACTGATTTTCAGTGCTGCTCATTACATAATATTCTTTAAAAAAGAATTTTTATCACTGTATGAGCATTTCATTACATATTATCCATAATCAACTATATCAAACCCTATTACAGGTAAAACCAGTAGGCATTCTACTGTATTTTATCAAGCAACTATTAGGGTAACAGATCTTGTAATAACTTTGCAAAAATAGTGACATTTACTATTTTTAAAAAATTATTACAGGATTTACCAACTTGGTGCATTCGGGTCACAAATCAAATTATCACAGTACTTTTGATAATTGAACACCTGCTACAACCAGATTCCAGGGAGGAAATGAAGGACGATCTTTGGAATCATTACCTAAGTAGACAGGAAAGCTCATTTATCAAAACTCATTAACATCACACATATTTATCAGAAAAAAGAAAATATCTCGGAATCTCCGAAACTCGGAAAAGGTCAAAATGACTAACAGTATTCCACCAGCTACTGAAACTGAAAAGAAAAGGACACAAAGTGTCTAAAAAATCACTTGAATCTACAGCCTACAGACCATTTAAATCAGGTGATAGACAAATGTCATCATCACTTGGCTACAATAGTCTACCATTGGGGATTAAGACCAATCTTAATCTCACATCACAATCTGAATGGCTAAACAGCCCCTCATCACTAATCCACAATCTGAATGGCTAAACAGCCCCTCATCACTAATCTACAATCTGAAAGGCTAACAGCCCATTGACAATGTCAATACAAATATTATCATCCATCTAAGATAACTATCTTAATCCAAGAATATAGTCTTGATCACCTAATCTCATGCTTTCACTGGAGTGAAAGCAGCCTCAGAAAATCTGAAGGCAATCAAGCGTCTCAAAGAGACTTACTTAATAGAAAAGGCAAAGCCGAGAAAAAAAAGCAAAATGCTTCATCACATCATGAATAATGTAGATACACATTATTACAGATACAATTCATCCTTTAAGGAAATCCTTGGAGGAGTACAAGTGTTACATGCTTGTATGACCTACTTGCATGTAATTACTTACCTACATGTGTTACATACTTGTAACAACATCTTATCACAAAGCCAAATCTTTGATGGACTTCGAGCTTACGTACAAAGATTACGAAGCCGAGGAAAACTTAGATCTCAAGAAAAAATCACTAAAAGTGAATCCACGGACAAAAACAAAAATGTCCAAACTGGCAGTCCAAAATCAAGGCAACAAAACTCCTCTTCTGCAAAGTGGAAAAAGAGTAATGTTGGCTCTTATGCTATATCCTCCACAGTTAACAGAACTGTAGGAAATCAAGCTCCCAAGACAGATAAGACAAAAGGAGCAGCAAGTGCCCCAAGATGCTTATTCTGTCAAGAAGCACATAGCATTTATCAATGCACAGTTTATGAAGGCCGTGCCAGTCGAATCAATCGACTGAAATCTCTGAACAGGTGCATCCGTTGTCTACGGAAGCACGATACAAGTGAGTGTAACACTCAATTGCAGAACTGCCAATATTGTAATAAAAGTGTACATCACACAGCACTCTGTGGTGATATCAACACTCAATCCAGATCACTTGCTTCCAATAATCAATCTTCATCTCAGGCAAAGCCAAAAGATGATACCACAACAGCAGTACAATTCTGTACAGTAATGAGTAATGTCAATGCCTCAGATACAGAAATTGTTACAACTGCCATATTGCCTACAGCACAGCTAGAACTGTGTAATGAAGGAGTTTGTATTCAAACTAGAGGCTTTTTTGATCAGGGTTCACAGAAAACCTTCATCAGTAAAAAGATGGCAGAAGATTTACAACTTAAATCTTCAAAGCAAGTATCTACATCCATATCAGGGTTTTTTACCAGTTCAGGTCATAGAACCTTTCCGGTAGTACAACTCATGGTCTGCCTGGGTACATCCCAAAGGACAGTCGAAGCCATAGTAGTTGATAAAATTCCTACTGAAATGGAAGTGACTGGTCTGGCAGCCACAATTAAATTCCTAAAAGAAAAAGGAATTCAATTAGCAGATCCTCGGCTCGATTCTGATTACATAGGAGATATCGGAATCCTGATTGGAGCTGACTATTATCATCAATTCATTCTGTCAGAAGAATGTATGGGTATGAAAATACTCAAATCAGCAGGAGGCATATTGTTGACAGGACCTATACTAGATCTTGAACCTTCAACTCCTGAAAAATCACATCATACAGAAACTGTAATCATGGCCTGACTAGGCAAAGATCAATCACCCCTTAAAATCCCCCACATGATTGATGATGGATTGGAATCTGTACATCAATTGTGGGAACTTGATGCTATAGGAATAATTCCTGATCAACCAAGTCCTGATGATGTCTGTGCATACAATCAGTACTTAGAAACTGTACAGTATCATGATGGACAGTACTGGGTAAGGCTACCATGGAAAATCAACCATAAAACCTTACCTACCAATTATCACATGGCTTATAGTCAATTTAAATCTCAATTAGCAAAGCTAAGAAAAAGGCCTGAGCATTTAAAACTCTATCATGAGATTATAGCTCAACAATTAAGAATAAATTCATAGAAGTCGTGAAACACGACAATAAGCAAACAGGCCATTTTTTACCACACATGGCTGTAATGAGAGAATCAAAAACAACTCCTTTACGGATAGTTTTTAACTGTAGCTCTAAATCTGGACCCCAAGGAACCAGTCTAAATGATTGTTTGCAAACAGGTCCAAGTCTAACTCAGAAATTGTATGACATACTGTTGAAGTTTAGACTTAATAAATATGCATATTCAGCAGATATAAGTAAGGCCTTTCTAAGAGTCGGCTTGCAGGAAGAAGATAGAGACTTCACTAAGTTTCTATGGGTAGAGAACCCAGAAGATATCAATAGTCCTATAGTGACTTTCAGATTTTCATCAGTACTTTTTGGCGCTACAAGTAGTCCATTCCTGTTGCAAGCAACTCTAGATACTCATCTGAAGAAATCATCAAGTCCCTATAAGGCTGAAATCAGTCAGAATCTATATGTAGATAATTTTCAAGGGACAGTTAACAGTACTACTGAACTGTTACAATTATATCAAGAGGCCAACAAGGAGCTACAAGGTGCCAACATGCCACTACAATCTTGGGCCTCTAATAATGCAACATTGAATAATCAAATAGCAAGAGATTACCCTGAATATCACGTACCAGAATCACAAAAGGTGTTAGGTATGGAGTGGGATTTAATCTCGGACATGATCTCGATCAAATCCGTGCCAGTAAATTATTGCATTGCTACAAAAAGGGATTTGCTTTCACAAGTTAGTAAAGTGTTTGACCCACTTGGTCTACTAAATCCTTTAACTATCAAGTGGCGTTTACTGGTGCAAGAAGCTTGGAAGTCTAAAGTTGGTTGGGATGATCCACTACCACTCCAGTTACAAAAAGCTTGGATGGAAATGGCTCAAGAACAAACTTTAGTCGACAAGATAATCTTTCCGAGACACATAGTCGAGGAAAATGATGAAGTAACACTACATGTATTCGCAGACTCGTCAGCCAAAGCTTTTGGAGCTTGTGCTTACTTAGTGACTTCTAATCAATCATATCTTATCACCTCTAAGGCCAGAGTCGCTCCATTAAAAAAGAGGACTTTGCCTCAGATGGAACTAACAGCACTGCTAACAGCCACACGCTTAGCTGTGCATATCAAACAAGTCTTGTCTACCATGAACATCAAAGATGTCATTATATGGTCTGACAATGAAGCTGTTTTACAATGGGTACGAAACGACAACTGTCCGACTCCCTATGTAAAAAATCGCGTCTCGGAAATTAAAGAAATTTCCGCAGGCTTTCAATTGTTGCATGTACCAACAAAAGATAATCCAGCTGATCTCTTATCAAGAGGTATGACGTTTAAACAATTTGCAAAGGCAGATATTTGGTTTTATGGGCCTAGATGGTTAGTGAATGGCAGTTGGCCTGAACAAAAGCCGCACGTCATCACGACACAAACCATAACTACCACCAGGCAGCAAGCTCAAATATCAGTCTTGGATTGTACTCGTTACTCCTCGCTCATCAAATTAATCAATGTAACACAGAACGTGTTTCAATATCTCAGGAAAAAGGTATAAAATACACTTTTCCTGATGCACTTATCTATTGGGTAAGACAAGCCCAGACAGAAACTTATGGTAAGAACTATGAAAATCTTCCGCATAAGTTAAAACACAATCTCGGTCTGTGGATAGACCAAGAAAATCACAACATTCTGCGTTGTGGAGGGAGACTTAACACGCAGATGTTAATCTAGATACCGTGCATCCATGGCTTTTACCAAAAATCATTGGATCACCAGTTGATTGTGTTACATACACATCAACAAATCATCAAACATGGAGGAGTGTTAGACACACTCACACAAATCAGACAACAGTACTGGATTCCTCAGGGAAGACAGTCAGTCAAATCAATCTTGAAAAATTGCTGATATGCCG
>WNGS01066767.1:0-14092 GCA_020271785.1 Procambarus virginalis | reverse complement strand
TGATGGTGACTGTGAGATGTGGAGAGAGGGAGGATGGGCTAGTTAGAGGATGATGATGAGGGGAAGGATGAGTGATAGGTGAGGATGGGGTGAGGGGCGGAAATGGGGAGCGGGTGTGAGAGGATAATGGGTATAGCACCACTCACAACACAACACCCCCGCCACCACCCAACAAACACACCCACCACCACTCACAACACAACACACCCGCCACCACTCACAACACACCACACACGTCACAATCAAACACAACCCCCCCCCCCACCACTCACAACTACAACACACCCGCCCACCACTCACAACACAACACACCGCCACCACTCACAACACACACACCCACCACCACCACAACACAACACAACAACCGCCACCACTCACAACACAACAAACAATCACCAACAACAACAATACCCGCCACCCCTCACTACCACCCAACCCACCCCACTGGCACTGCACCACACCAGACCGCCCTGCCACCACTCCCAACACAACCACCAAAACCGCTCCCCCACTCACAAACCATCACCCACACTACCCTTCCCCCCACCATTACCACCTCCACCAACACCAATGTTCACCTCCACCACAAACAAAACCACCAAAAAAAAAACACTCACACCCCCACACACCCTCCACCCACTCACACCACAATACTCACCCACCCCCTCCAACACTACACTCTCCCCCACCCCCACTTCCTTCCCCACACCCAGACTTCCTTCCCCACACCCCCACTCACTCCACACCCACCACTACTCACTTCAGCCCTCACATGACCCTCCCCCCCTCACACCGACAGACACTCCCACGCTCCACTCTTCAACACCCTCCACAATCCGTCCAGCACTCACCACACAACACGCGCTCTCCACCGACTATCACAAAATAATCACCTGCAAAGAGGTAGAACGGCCTATTGGCCTTATCTCGAGTGCAGGGGGGAGTTGTGTAAAACAAAAACCCTGGTTTGTGTCTCTTGGAAGGCTGCAGTATCCAATAAGTTAGGTACAACTTATGGTTTCAAACTCTTTTGACCATGTTGTAGTTCAGTCGATTGAGGCGCGTCTGGGAATGTATCCTCGGACGTAGGTTCGAATCCTCTACACGGCACTTGTGGATTTGTCCTTTGATATATCATGTTATTGTGCTTTCTGTGTGAAATTACCAATTTTCCCTTGCTCCTGTTCCCACCTTAACCCCTTCTTGTATCTTCTTAACACCTAATCAATTTCCCTGAAATTTAAAACCCAACTACATTTCAGTCTCAGGTAAAATAAATCAAAAGCAAATTATCGAGCTATAAAAACCTGTCATACCACCTTATTTCATCAAACTTATTATGACAGATCAAGATGATCTCCAGTCTATCAATCAACCTGGTCCAGAGTAAGCCTATGCCCTCCTTCTGTACCCATGTTTATGTCAGCTGTGTAAAAGTCCCACGGTAATAATAATCGACACGGTTATATCAATCAACACTATTGTCCATAACTTTATCTCCCGATACCCCTTTTGTGTTTTTTACCTTCCCTCTTACCTTCCCTGTACCTTACCTTACCTTTCCCCTTACTTTACCTACTTTCCCCTTACCTTACCTTCCCTTCCCTTACCTTTACCTTCCCTTTCCGCTACCTTCCCTTTCCTTACCTTACCTTCCTTCCCTTACCTTCCTTCCCTCCTACCCTTCCCTTCCCTGTCCCTTCCTCCCTTCCCGTTACCTTACCTTCCCTTACCTTCACCTTCCTACCCTTCGTACCTTACCTTCCCTCCCTTACCTTCCCCTTACCTAGTCACCTTCCCTTACCTCTTCCCTTCCTTCCCACCTTCCTTCCTTACCGATTCCCTTCCCCCTTCCCTTACCTTCCCTTCCCTTACCGCTTACCTTCCCTTACTCTACCTTCCCTTACCTTACCCTTACCTTCCCTTCGCCTTCCCTTCCCCTTCCTTCCTTCCTTCCCTGCCCTTCCCTTCCCTCCCAGCCCTTATCCCTTACCTTCCTTCCCTTACCTTCCCTTCCATTACCTTTTCCCTTACCTTAATATACCGCCACTTCCCTTAGCCTTCCTTTACCTTCCTTCCCTTCCCTTACCTTACCTCCCTTCCCTTCCCTTACCTTAACTTCCCTTACCTTACCTTTCATTACCTTACCTACATTACCTTATACCTCCCTTACCTTCCCTTCCCTTACCACTTACTGCCCTTTCTTACCTTACCTTAACCTACCTTACCTTACCGTACCTAACCCGTTACTTACCTTCACTTACCTCCCTTCCTTCCCTTACTTATTTACCTTACCTACCTTACCTTCACTTACCTTCCCTTCCTTACCTTAACCTTCCTTACATTCCCGTTCCCCCTACCTTACCTCTCCTTCCTTACCTTACCTTCCCTTCCCTTACCTTCCCTTCCCTACCTCCGCGTCCCTTACCTTCCCTTACAAATTACCTTCTCCTTCCCTGACCTACCTTACCTTCCCTTCCCTTCCCTTACCGTACCTTCCTTAACTTCCCTTACCTTCCCTTCCCCTTTCCTTTTCCTTCTTCCCTTCACTTTCCCTTCCCTTCCCTTACTTTTCCTTCCTTACCTTCCCTTCCCCTTCCCTTACCTTCCTTACCTTCCCCTTTCCTTACCTTCCCTTCCCTTACCTTCTCTTCCCTTACACACTTACTTCCCCTTACCTCCCTTACCTACTCACCTTTCCCTTCCCTTACCTTACTTCCCTTCCCTTACCTTCCCTTCCCTTACCTTACAATTCCCTTCCCTTCCCTTACCGTACCTTACCTTACCCTTCCATTACCCTTCCCTTCCCTTCTTTACCCTTCCCTTCCTTACCGTTCCCTTACCGTACCTTCCCTGCCCTTACCTTCCTTCCGGTCCTTCCCTTTCCCTTCCCTTACCTTCCCTTACCTAACCTTACCTTCCTCCCGTCCTTCCCTTACCTTATACCTATACCTTTCATCCTTCCCTTCACTACTTACTTCCCTTCACTGACCTTCCCTTTCCGTTACCTTTCCCTTCCCTTCCCTTACCATTCCCCTTACCTTACTTATCTTCCCTTACCTTACCTTACCTTACCTTCCCGTTCCTTACCTTACCTTTCCCTTCCCTTCCCTTACATTCCTTCCTTACCTTCCTTACCTTCCCTATTCATTAACCTTCCCTTCCCTCCCTACCTTCTCCCCTACCTTACCCTCCTTCCCTTACCTTCCCCTCCGTTACTTCCCTTCCCTTCCCTTAACTTTCCCCTTACCTTATAACCTATCCTTCCCTTACCTTACCTTCCCTTCCCTACCCTTACCTTCCCTTACCTAATCTTACCTTACCCAACCCAACCCATTCTAACCTAACCCAACCCATCCAAACCCAACCCAACCCAATCCAACCTTACCTAACCTACCCTTCCCTTACCTTCCCTTACCTTACCTTCCTTACCTACCTTACCCATTACATTACCTTACCTACCTTACCCTTCCCTTCCCTTCCCTTCCTTCCCTTCCCTTACCTTAACTTCCCTTACCTTACCTACCTTACCTTACCTCCCTTAACCTTACCTTACCTTACCTTAGCCTTTACCTTAACCTTACCTTACCTCCTTACCTTACCTTACACCTACTTACCGTTAACCTTCCCTTACCTTACCTTAACCTTACCCTTACCATCCCTTACCTTCCCTTACCTTACATTACTTCCCTACCTTACCTTAACCTTACCTTACCTTAACCTTACCTGTACTTCCCTTACCTTCCCTACCTTACCTTACCTTCCCTTCCCTTCCCTCCCCTTACCTTCCCGTACCTTACCTATACCTTACCTTACCATTCCCTTACCTTCCCTTACCTTACCTTACCTTCCCTTAACTTACCTTACCTTCCCTTCCCTTCCCTTACCTTACCTTCCCTTAACCTTACTTACCTTCCTTCCCTTACCTTACCATTCCCTTACCTTACCGGTACTCCATTACCTTACCCTTACCTTCCATTACCTTTACTTACCTTACCTTACCTTCCCTTACCTTACCTTACCTTACCTACCTTACCTTACCTTACCTTACCTTCCCTTACCTTCCCTTCCGTTACCTTCCCTTACCGTACCTACCCTTACCTTACCTAAACCATTACCTCCCTTCCTTACTTCCCTTAACTTCCCTTTACTTTCTCATCCCTTACCTTCCCTTCCTTACCTTCCCTTACTCTTAACCTTCCCTTCCCTTACCTTAGCTTACCTTAACTTACCTTACCTCCCTACCTTATCTAACCTTACCTTCCCTTACCTTACCTTACCTTCCCTTACCTTACCATTACTTACCTTACCTTCATTCCCTTCCCTTACCTTCCCTAACCTTCCCTTACCCTCCCGTCCCTTCCCTTACTTCCTTCCCTTACCTTCCCTCCCTTCCCCGTATTACCTCCCTTACCTTACCTTACTTACCACCTTCCCTTCCCTTACCTTCCCTTCCTTACCTTACCTTTCTTCCCTTACCTGACCTTCCCTTACTTCCATTCGCCTCCCATTCACTTCCCTTACCTTCTTCCCTTCCCTTACTCCCTTCCGTTACCTTCCCTTACCTTACCTTACCTTCCCCTTACTTTTAACCTTACCTTTACCTCACTTCCCTTCCCTTAACCTTCCCTTCCCTTCACTTTACCTTCCATTCCCTTTCCCCCTTACATTACCTACCTTACTTACCTTCCCTACCTCCCTTAACCTTCCCTTACCTTACCTTCCCTTACCTTCCCTTACCTTCCCCTTATCCTTATACCTTCCCTTCCCTTCTCCTTACCTTCCCCTTACCTTATACTTCCCTTACCTGCACTTCCCTGACTACCTCCGTTACCTTCCTTTCTATCTAACCTGCCATTCCCTTGCCTTACATTCCGCCTTACCTTCCCTTCCTTACCTTTTCCTTACCTTCCCTTATCCCTTCCCTTCCCTCCCTTCCCTTACCCTTACATTCCCCTTCCCTTACCTTCCCTACCTTACCCCTCCCTTACCTTACCCCCTTACCTTACCTCCCTTACCGTTCCCTTACCTTCCCCTTTTCCTTACCTTCCCTTCCCTTCCTTACCTTCCTTCCCTTCCCTTACCTTCCCCCCAACCCATATATGAGTGGTCAGGTAGGACGCTATCAGAACACGAGAGGTCAGGTGACACCATCAGAACACGGAAGGTCAGGAGGATGCTATCAGTGTGTGTAGAGGGTAAGTCGGTGTAGTGGATGGGTCTGTGTAGTGTTCGTGAGAGTACGCGTTCGTTCGTGTGCGTGCGTGCGCGCGTGTGTGTAGGGGGGTGCGTGCGTGCGTGCATATATGCGTGTGTACACGCGTGTGAGTGTGTGTGTGTGGTGTGTGTGTATGTGTGCGTGTGTGTGTACTCACCTATATGTACTCACCTATATGTGTCTGCAGGATCGAGCATTGACTCTTGGATCCCGCCTTTCGAGCATCAGTTGTTTACAGCAATGACTCCTGTCCCATTTCCCTATCATACCTGGTTTTAAAATTATGAATAGTATTTGCTTCCACAACCTGTTCCTTAAGTGCATTCCATTTTCCCACTACTCTCACGCTAAAAGAAAACTTCCTAACATCTCTGTGACTCATCTGAGTTTCTAACTTCCATCCATGTCCCCTCGTTCTGTTACTATTCCGTGTGAACATTTCGTCTATGTCCACTCTGTCAATCCCTCTGAGTATTTTATACGTTCCTATCATGTCCCCCCTCTCCCTTCTTCTTTCTAGTGTCGTAAGGCTTAGTTCCCCCAGGCGCTCCTCATACCCCATCCCTCGTAACTCTGGGACGAGTCTCGTTGCAAACCTCTGAACCTTTTGCAGTTTCATTATGTGCTTCTTTAGATGGGGACTCCATGATGAGGCGGCATACTCTAAGACTGGCCTCACGTAGGCAGTGTAAAGAGCCCTAAATGCCTCCTTACTTAGGTTTCTGAATGATGTTCTAACTTTTGCCAGTGTAGAGTACGCTGCTGTCGTTATCCTATTTATATGTGATGACTGGTGATGACTGGTGATGACTGACTGGTGGTGACTGGTGATGACTGACTGGTAGTGACTGGTGGTGACTGGCAATGACTGACTGGTGGTGACTGGTGATGACGGACTGGTGGTGACTGGTGATGACTAACTGGTGGTGACTGGTGATGACTGGTGATGACTGACTGGTGGTGACTGGTGATGACTGACTGGTGGTGACTTGTGATGACTGACTGGTGGTGACTGGTGATGACTGACTGGTGGTGACTGGTGATGACTGACTGGTGGTGACTGGTGATGACTAACTGGTGGTGACTGGTGATGACCGACTGGTGGTGACTGGTGATGACTGACTGGTGGTGACTGGTGGTGACTGACTGGTGGTGACTGGTAAGGACTGACTGGTGATGACTGGTGGTGACTGGTGATGACTGGTGATGACTGACTGGTGATGACTAACTGGTGGTGACTGGTGTTGACTGACTGGTGGTGACTGGTGATGACTGATTGGTGGTGACTGGTGGTGACTGGTGGTGACTGGTGGTGACTGACTGGTGGTGACTGGTGGTGACTGGTAATGACTGACTGGTGATGACTGGTGGTGACTGGTGATGACTGACTGGTGGTGACTGGTGATGACTGACTGGTGATGACTAACTGGTGGTGACTGGTGTTGACTGACTGGTGGTGACTGGTGATGACTGATTGGTGGTGACTGGTGATGACTGACTGGTGGTGACTGGTGAAGACTGATTGGTGGTGACTGGTGGTGACTGGTGGTGACTGGTGATGACTGACTGGTGGTGACTGGTGATGATTGGTGGTGACTGGTGGTGACTGGTGATGACTGACTGGTGGTGACTGACTGGTGGTGACTTGTGGTGACTGGTGATGACTGGTGGTGACTGGTGATGACTGACTGGTGGTGACTGGCAATGACTGGTGGTGACTGGTGGTGACTGACTGGTGATGACTGGTGGTGACTGGTGGTGACTGGTGATGACTGACTGGTGATAACTGGTGGTGACTGGTGATGACTGGTGGTGACTGGTGATGACTGACTGGTGATGACTGATGATGACTGGTATGACTGACTGGTGGTGACTGGTGATGACTGGTGATGACTGACTGGTAGTGACTGGTGGTGACTGGTGATGACTGGTGGTGACTGGTTGTCGGGAAACCGACACACTCATACACAAATAGTATAGTATTCCCTTAGCAGTATCCTCTTAAAATTAGAGAATGGGAGACTCCGTGACGTCATCGACGTCGCCGCAGTATTTACATTATTAAACCACTGTTCATACAACAGTTTAATGTCTAAATTGAATAAAAAAGTGTTCAATAAGACTGAATATAATTATTAACACCAAAATATAACTTGACTCTCTTGTTAACTTAAATTTAACTTAGAAGTAGAACCACAATATTGGAACAAGGGAGGCAGAGCGTCTCGGACAGAAGCCACGCTCACGAAAAACAATAACATAGGAGGCTCGTGTGTGTTGTGTTAATGGCTACAAAGGAGACCTACTCTACCTTAAGAAACTGCCATATCAACACCACTACTACAAATAAGAGTACTCCAGTATCCGTCTTACCAAGTATTTGTTTATTATTCTAGTGCAGGGGTCTCCAAACTTTTCAATGTTATATTGTTATATTCAATGTTACATTTCAATGCCACATTATATATTTCCCATATTTATGCGGGCCGAAGGAATAAAAAATGAAAAAAAAAAATAATAAATACCGTTTTAACTTAAACTTAATGGTTACCATTTTATCTATTTTAAACATGCAATATTTTTGGCTACAATAGTATTATTGCTATTTTGTATAACTAAGATAAAGGTATTGTCAAAGTACAGAGAAAAGAATATTGTACAGTGTTTGTGCTCCCTGAAACAGAAGCAGCGAAGCCCCACTCGCCCTCCATCCCCACAATATACAGTTATACACAACTGATTGGTTGTAATGCACAACAAATACCTACCAGTACTAATATCTGTGCGTCACACTATCGAGAGAGGAAAACTGACTCGGGCTGAGCGCCACCAGTCAGCAGCCCCAGCTTTGAATAATTCTGCGATGCCATTCGTACGATAATTATTTTTTCAAGGCCACCACACAGGGATTTGTTTGGCGGGCCGGATGAAATTATGTGGCGGGCCGGATGTGGCCCGCGGGCCATAGTTTGGAGACCCCTGTTCTAGTGCACTGTTTAATAGCAAAATTAAGACGGTTACAAATATGAACAACCCCAACACCATGTACGTGTAACCCATTTTTACAGGCCACACATACCATGTTATACCTGTATTGATATGTTTAGGGAAATGTACTAATTCCTTGCATCCCAAACAGGTAAATTGTGACTTGGAGCAGCAAGTAGCTGAGCAGAGAGTTGAACTATAGACATATTGTACCTAGCTGTATGCCAGCCTTGTAGGCCTCCCACAGCCGCCATTATGTGCCATGAGGCACAGGGCCACACCCATTTGATGCAATAAACAACACAGCCTTAGCAGGGCCAATACAACAAGTCCAGCTAAGACCCTTTGTTATATTGTAGTAGTAGTATTCATAACTAGTAATAATTATTGACATAATAGTAGATTAGACCACCATATGTGGTATGATAAAATATTACAATAATTAAACTTAGGTAAACAATTGTAGTTTAAGAAGGAGCTATCTTAAAGTGGTTTAAGCTACAAATTGTCCCTCCAATTTGTGTGAGATTAATTTCAGGCAGTTTTAACAAGTACATACAGTTCACTCAATTTCTTACCTACTAAGAAAAAATAAGATAAACTTTAATTTATTGAAGTCAATTAAAAGGAGATATACTGCCTGGAGTTTTTACCACATACATTATGGTCCTTCGAACCTAGATGATTATTACAGTTAACCAGTAGGTACATTGCATCTAGATATAAGATCCTGATATACATTAGTAGTGCAATATTATAGCAGAAAGACATTGCTATATTTACATTTTCTAGCCTAACTTTTCAATCTCATAGCAAACAAAACTACAACAAAGCACTATTATAGTTCTGAAGCCTGTGCCAAAGAACTATTGTGCCTTTTTCATTACAAGAGGTTGATAAGAGGCTACTTTACTTATAAGTTACTTATAAATGTTTTTGTAATTTAAGTATAAACATTACTTTAATATTGCACCAAGTAACATAATATTTACTGCATACCACATTATTTACAGCAAATTCTTGCACAGGGTAGAACATTTTAGGCTGGTGTTGTACAGCAACCTAGTTTAATTTATTGTGCTAACCTGGTGTAAGGGTAAGAATTTTTTACACTTGTCTAGAGTTGAACATATATTACAACCTAGCAAGTACATATTTTTATGCAGTATTCATGACAACCCGAGTTGTGTTGTCAACCTGATATTCATACATATAATTATAGGTATAATTTAACTATAATCATTTCACCTTTGAGTGTTAACCTGTGTCTCTGTACCAACCAAGAGTGATAAAGACGGGCTAACTTGCGGAATACCAGCATTGATACAGGCTTACCACTCAAATTATAGCGTGTATGATTATACAGTAGTATATTTTTAAATGATAAACAGCTCTAGTTCGGAAACTAGTTGCTTTACTAATTCAAGTGCCAAATAGTTAAAAGTCCATACGACTAGCAAGTACTTCCAAGATGTCTACACTCAAAATGTAAAATTAACCCTTAAGGCCTTAAAGGGACATCTCACAAGGCAGATTAACAAATGTGAAGACATGAGTAATCAAACTCCAGTTAATTATGCAGCACTGGAAAACTATCTTAAGCTTACACGGAACAAATATGACCGTGTGTTGCAACAAATGAAAGAATATCAAGATTTACTTAACATTCCAGTATTGATGAAGATACGATGAACAACATTCTCCAAGAACACTCTGATTATGAAGATGCAATGTTTGTAAAAATACAACAATATGACGATTTGATAAACGCCCATAAGGCCAATATAAATATTGCAGCTACAACTACCCAGAATCAGACAGCACCAGAAGTCAAATTACCATCACTCAGTCTCCCAACTTTTTCTGGAACAGAGGACGAGAGTTGGGACAATTTCTGGAGCAAATTTGTCGATTCTGTGGATTCTAATGTCAATGTACCAAAGACGACAAAGTTTACGTATTTACAGAGTGTCTTGAAGGATGAAGCCTTTCAGGTAGTCTGTAATCTGAATCACACAGATGACGATTATGACAATGCCGTACAACTATCAAGACAACTATGCGAAACCTGAAAGGACTATCAGAATTCTAACCCAGAAGCTGTTAGATATTAAACATCCAAATAATACAGCAGTCTCACTCCAAGCCTTTAGATTGGAGCTTGAGTCTTTGCTTAAGGCACTTAAAAATAAAGTGGACTTGGATGAATCAGACTGGATAATCCAAGTCCATATGACACGCAAATTACCCAGGGACATCCTGGATAAGCTGTTTGTGTTGTATGGAAAGTCATCTCTGACAGTAACAGAGATTACAAAGGGTTACAAACCATCATAGAACGAGAAAGAGTTATCCCAGATGAAAAAGCGACATCTAAACCTTCGTCTACTACTAATAGTAAACAACAGAGTACAAACAGTACTCCAAACAAATCTAAAACAACTTCTCCCTCCCCAAAGTGGAGACAAGGCAGTGTGGGCACATACGCAGTTGGTACCTCCAAACCTACAGGTAACGCGTCACCCAAATCGGTGACTCCTCAAGATACTGTTAACGTCTGGAGACCATGTCTGTTCTGTGAACAATCACATTCCATGTACAATTGCAGACGTTCCCCGATCGTGCAACACGCATAAAACGACTCAAGGAGTTACATAGATGTACCAAGTGTATAAGGGAACATCATCCCGACAGCTGCACATCAACAATACGCACCTGTTATAGGTGCCATAAGGGTCAACACCATACAGCACTTTGTGGGGATTCAAGTACAAAGTCTGCCAAACCACAGGAGGAGGAAGGAACTAACACCTCAGTACAGCTTTGTACTGTGCTACCTGACATAAGTGTCTTCTCAACAAGGTCTAAACATAAATCAGCTCTACCTACTGCACGATTGATCATTAGAAATGGAGAGAACAAAGCCACCGTACGTGGATTATTTGATCAAGGGTCCCAATTGACCTTTATATCCAAAGAGTTGGTAGATACACTGAAACTTACACCTGTAGAGGAGACACGAATAAACATAGCAGGATTCCTGACTGACTCAGGAGCCCGAGTCTTCAAGGTAGTACAACCCAAAGTACGATTAGGAGGTTACGAACAAAATGTACAAGCTCTAGTAGTAGATAGATTCCCAACAGATCTGTATGTATATGGTCTGGGGACAACAGCCAAATTCCTAGAAAAAAGGGAATTCATTTGGCTGATAAAATCACATCAGACAACCTTTCCAATATTGGAATCCTTATGGGATCAGATGTCTACCATAAGTTTATCAAAGGAAAGGAATACAAACACGGTATGAACGTGTTACCATCTGCAGGTGGCTATTTGCTAACAGGCCCTGTATTACGGCTAAACCAACCCGCACCTGTAGAACACCAACATGCCAACCCAGTAATGGTTGCATGACTAGGAGACCAGTCTCCACTGCAACTCAGAGACATGTCCGAGGAAGAGCTTGATCCCCCTGTACACAAGTTATGGGACCTGGCAACTCTCGGCATTGTCCCTGAACAACCTAGCCCAGATGATGACTGGACTTACAAACAATACCTGGACTCAGTTATATACAGAGATAATCAATACTGGGTCAGGTTACCATGGAAGCTGAATCACCCTCAGCTACCCGTCAACCATTTTATGGCACAAAACCAATTGAGATCACAGGTGTTGCGCTTACAAAGACAACCTGAGAACTTGAAGTTGTACCATGAAATAATACAGAAGCAACTCGATGACAAATTTATCGAAGTTGTTACAAATGATAACCCAAAGGAAGGTCACTACTTACCACATCATTGTGTACAGAAGAATTCTGCAACTACCCCATTACGGATAGTATTTAATTGCAGTGCTAAAATGAGGCCGAGTAGTGTTTCGTTAAACGACTGTCTTCAAACTGGCCCTAGCCTAACACAAAGGCTTTACGACGTGCTGTTAAAGTTCCGTATTGGGACTTATGCATATACGGCCGACATCAGCAAGGCATTCCTTAGGGTAGGTCTTCAAGAAGAAGACCGGAACTACACAAAGTTCCTATGGATTAAGGATCCTAACGATCCGAACAGTGAATTAATCACTTACCGGTTTGCCTCTGTCCTTTTGGCGCCACGTCATCTCCTTTCTGCTCCAAGCTACCTTGGATACGCACTTGAAGAAGTCCAATAGCCCGAACAAGACGGAAATTAGCAAAAACCTGTATGTGGATAATTTTCAAGGTACAACCAACAGTGAAAGTAAACTGTTGGACATATACCATGAGGCCAATCGAGAATTAATGGGAGCCAATATGCCTCTCCAATCTTGGGTCTCTAACAATGAAAAATTAAATCAACTGATCTCAACTGAATTTCCCGATTACCAGGTACCCGAGATGACAAAGGTACTAGGTGTCGAATGGAACACGACAACAGATCAGTTGACAATCAAGTCAGTGGAGCCTGATACCACTAACTTAACAATGAGAAAATTACTATCACAAGTCAGCAAACCCTTCGACCCATTAGGACTATTAAGCCCAGTACTGATTAATGGGAAGTTGATAATACAGGAATGTTGGCAACAAAAGATAGGCTGGGATGATCTTCTAACACCTGCCCTACAAGAAAAATGGCAAGGGTTAGTAAAAGATTTAAGTACCCTAGAGTCTGTCAAGTTCCCTAGGAACACAGTAGTAAATGAAAAAGAACCAATTAAGCTACATGTATTTTGTGATGCCTCAGGAAAGGCTTATGGCACAGTAGCTTACCTGGTCTCAAATGGGCAAGCCAATTTGCTCACATCAAAGGCCAGAGTGGCACCTTTAAAGAAAAGATCACTGCCACAACTGGAATTAACAGCCTTACTGTTAGGAGTAAGATTGGCTCATTATTTGATCAAGGCCTTAAGCCACATCCACTTTAAAGAAACAGTAGTTTGGTCAGATAATGAGGCAGTGCTACAGTGGGTTAAGAACAATAACAGTAAGAATCCTTACGTGAGTAACCGCGTTAAGGAAATACGAGAGTTGTCAGCAGGGTATAAACTAAGATATGTACCCACAAAAGAGAATCCAGCTGACTATCTCTCCCGAGGACTGACTTTACGGCAATTAACAAAGGCAGAGATGTGGTTCAATGGACCTCAGTGGCTAATCAGCGACCAGTGGCCTGAACAAAAGCCACAAGTCATTGTGACCAATGTTACTGTTCCCACTGAGAACCCAGAACCACCTCGGACTTTGGTAATTGATCCTACTCGGTACTCTGAACTGAACAAACTTATAGGTGTCACCCAAGTAGTGTTTGATTTTCTAAAGAAAATAGGAATCAAGCATAAATTCCCTAATGCCCTAAGGTATTGGGTCAAAAGAGCTCAGATCGACACATTCGGGACAGAATTTGACAATGTTCCAAAGAAGCTACAACATGATCTGGGTCTCTGGTTAGACACTGACAATTATAACATAATCAGATGCGGAGGCCGCTTACAGCACGCTGACATAGATTTGGAAGCAAAAAATCCAATATTGCTCCCTCGTCACCACATAGTAAGCAAACTAATTGTGTACATATACACAAATACTGCACTCTGCATGGTGGGGTATTAGATACTCTCACAGACTTAAGACAACAGTACTGGCTACCCCAAGGTAGACAGACAGTAAAATCAATAATCAAATCCTGTGTTGTTTGCCGGAGATACGAGGCCAGAGTGTGTCCATATCCTGGCCCCCCCACTTCCGAAGGAACGAGTCGTACATATTCGTCCTTTGAGACAACAGGAGTAGATTTCACAGGAGCACTAACACTTACAGGCACTAAAGACAAGAAACCAGTAAAAAGCTTACATCTGTCGTTTTACTTGTGCCACAACAAGGGCAGTCCATCTGAAGTGACT
>WNGS01066759.1:0-13480 GCA_020271785.1 Procambarus virginalis | reverse complement strand
TGTAGGAAAGTGGCCTGTCTGCATATCTTGAATTCGGAAAGAGAGTGCAGAGGCTGGCGATGTCTGGCGTGAGACTGGTGGTGTCCTCTCCTGTCTCATACTGTTGTCCTGTGCTGGGCTGTGGAGACAGGTACAGTGTCTGACACTGGCTGGTGTGAGACTGGTGGTGTCCTCTCTTGTCTCATACTGTTGTCCTGTGGCTGTGTCGTGGACAGAGAAGCATTGTCTGACACTGGCAGGTGTGTGACTGACGCTGCCCCCTCCAGGTCCATTACGTCTGCTGCCTTGCTGGTAGAGGCACGTGGCGAAGCCTCGAGAGCAGTTTTCTTCGCGTGCCTGCTGCACATCGGTCAACCGACCCCTCCTCGTCTGAAAGCTGCCAACATTTCCTCTTTCTCTAGCCTTCCCCATGACTCTCTCCACGTAGTGAGGACCGAATCACTGCCCTACCTAATGGCCTGACACACCTAGGCCTGGAGAAATTCATTCCCCTCCAACGGAGGTCGTAGAATGATTCCCCCAGGTGGAATCAGGGATACCTAACACCTAACAAACTGTTTGGTCAACCTTTCCCTGTCAGCTCAGTACACTTTCTAAAGTGCTCCCTTGTGGCAATGCCCGCGGGATATCGCCTCGCCCTTCTGGGTAGGACTCTAAGTGACCTGGTCAGTGATACGGTCCTAAAAAAAAAAAAAAAAAAAAAAAAAAAAAAAAAAAAAAAAAAAAAAAAAAAAAAAAAAAAAAAAAAAAAAAAAAAAAAAAAAAAAAAAGGGCGGTACGAGAGTTTGGGTCGCCTGCGTACTGGGTTGCGCAGAAAACCAGTCAGCTGGACAGCAGGTAATCACACGTTGCATTACGTCAATTGTAGGCGAAATCGAATCGTTCACTTCAAAACAAGATATTGCCTGGTCTTGGAGTACAGATGTAGTGTTCCTCACAAAATCGCGATGAATAGAGCTGATGGGGTGCACAGAATCGTGAGTTTTCCGGGAACAAATCCGTGTGCGGCCAGCTAGCTATGGCGCCGGCAGCCTGCTTTGAAATGTTGACATAACGTTCCATTCAAATGCGTGTGTGTGTTTGTATAAGTACTATATAGCTTCCACACATATGATAAAAAAAAATTAAACAGTGACATCTGTTGGATGTAAATCAACACACGCTATTCTAAATATGTTATGATTCCAGTTTTTATGTTTTCAGTTGCATTGATAAGTTAAATTTCATAGATTTTGATTTTGATTTAATTATTTTGCGTAACATTACATTGGATTGAGCTATGTTCTTTACTATACCGTTCATTTCATGAGTATAGTTTATTTTTATTTTTTTATTTTTTTTCATTTCGTTTTTTTAATTGTTCTTCTTATTTTTCAGTGCAATTGGCAGTGGAATTGAGCTAAGTTGATTGATCTGCGTTTGAATTGAAATATTTCGTTAGTATTTTTTGTTTTGAAAACAAAAAAATGGACAATGCATTTATTTCATATCTGCATATGTGCCACAAATAATCATGAATCCACCAGCTACAACGTTAACTGCGTTCTTCACGTTATGTCAAAATGCCGTGTTTGCGAAAACACTGCTGTATTCGGAAGTGCCTACGTATTACACATGGAATGCCATAAAAAATTATTTGAACGACGAAAACGCGGAGATCGAGTTAACGGACAACCTGGCATATTCAAACAAACTATGATAGGCAGACTGTACACCGTGCATTCGTATCAAGATGAATGCTTCTTTCTTCACATGCTGTTGATAAATGTGCCCGGTAATTCTAGCATTTGAGATTTGTGAACGGCGTATACACATGCCACTTTCCGTAGTGCATGTCATGCTCTGAATTTATTGGAGAACGACCGACACTGGGATGTGTGCATTATTAACGCGTCCAACACGTCACATCCAAATGAAATTCGTGCATTGTTTGCAATCATATTGACCGCCTGCTCTCCTTGATCTCCAACAAAGTAATGTCAGCACTGTGGAGAATATCCGACAGACCACGGGAACATTATCTAACACAGTGCAGAGTTACAAACCCATTAAGATTTCAACTTAGATTCAACATAGCAGAAGAAGTTGTTAAACACATATGGCCAAATCTTACTGAAGCGACCATACGACTCATAAATACTCATTCTCCGCCCAAGTAAAACAGAAACAAGCAACACTTAGCAGGCCAGCCAGAGGCTTAGGGTCCGCGCAGGAATATCCCTAAAAAAATCCAACAGAGTGATAGGAGAAATATTAATCGCACATGACAGAAGATATTGTTCGTCGAATAATCAAGGAAAATTCAAATATGAACATGGGTTTCACATCTGAAATCTAGAACGAAGCGTTAATAATGATTGAAGATTTGTGCTTAGAAATCGCAAACAAAGTTCTCAGTTGGGAATGTCATCATCGAATCGATCTGCTACTGCTTAGTTCGGATGTAGAATTGCGTCGTAGGCAAAATTATAACATGGGTGATCTGTTATCGTATGTGCAATAAAATATTCCTAAGCTAAAGCATGAGTAAAAAGGCATTTACGATCAAATAATTAAAACTATCAATAACGGGCTTGGAGAAATCTTCTTAGATACGCCAGGAGGAACTGGTGAAACAAAGCTAATTAGATTGACTGGCAGCAATTCGATCCCAAAATTGCATAGCCTAGCTGTTGCGTTTTCTGGAATAGCTGAGACATTACTACCAGGTGGAAGAACTGCTCATTCGGCTTTGAAATTGCCATTGAACATGCAATTCATTGAAACTCCCACGTGCAACATTTCCAAAGCATCCGGCATGGGAAAAGTATTGCAGAAATACAAACTTATTGTTTGGGATGAATGCACATTGGCCCACAAAAAATCGCTTGAGGCTCTAGATTGATCATTGCAAGATTTGCGTGGGAACATCAGACCATTTGGGAATGCATTAATATTGCTTGCAGGAGATTTCATGCAAACATTACATGTAATTCCTCGATCGACACCAGCGGATGAAATATATGCTTGCCTGAAATACTCTACTGTGTGGTGCCACGTAAAGACGTTAAAATTAACTACAAATGTGCGTGTCCAGCTGCAAAACGATCCATCAGTTGAGATATTCTCACATCAATTTCTGGAAATTGAGAACGGAAACCTGCCGGTTGATCTGACCTCAGGACGAATTTAATTGACTAATAACTTCTGCAATTTAGTGATGTCAAAAGAAGAATTGCTTGACAGGGTATTTCCCAATATTCAAACCAATTATAAAAATCACGATTGGCCGAGTGAATGAGCTATACTTGCGGCCAAGAATAAAGACCTCTACAAACGTCAAAATAATATTCAGTCTAACATCCAAAGCGAGGTAGTCACATAAAGTCCGTCGACACTGTTGTGGAAGCAGATGAAGCCGTTAATTATCCAACAGAATTTTGGAATTCACTCGAACTGCCAGGGATACCACCGCACGTACTGCAATTGAGAAGCGGTGTGCCAATTTTCATGTTACGAAATATCAACCAGCCAAAGCTTTGCAACGGCACGCGGGTTGGAGTAAAAAAAATAATCAGCAACGTCGTAGAAGCAACAATCTTGACAGGACCTTTCAAAGGTGAAGATGTCCTCATTCCTCGCATTCCTATGATTCCAACGGATTTGCTATTTTAATTTAAGAGATTGTAATTTGCAATTCGACTGGCGTTTGCAATCACCATCAACAAACCTCAGGGCCAATCTTTAGAATTGTGCGGTTTATATCTAGTCACGGATTGCTTCTCACGTGTACAATTATATGTTGTGTGTTCTAAAGTCGCAAACCGGACAATCTCTATATCTCCACAGACAATGGAACAACAAAAAATATTGTATACCCACAAGCATTGTGAAATTAAACATATTAAACACGTGCACTTTTTCTTTTCTTTCTTTTCCATTTAACCAGACTAAGCCACAGCAACGCATGGCGGGTACAGCTAGTTTAATAATAATTAAAAACTTTTGTAATTAATTGAATGTGAAGGTGTATAAATTGTAAGGTGCCTGACTGGGGCGTTTCGGACACAAGATGATTTGCCAAAGCTCATTTTCTGTTCGCAAGAATTGTACTTATATATTGTTATGCTAGGCAGCAGTAGCTTAGGTTTGGCTGTATTGGGCTCGTTGGGTTGGGCTAGGTTAGGTAGCTTGACATTGAGTCGGGTACGTTGGAGACTTGAGTGGGACAGAAATGTTTGGGTGCATTTCCAATCACCTAATACACATATTTACCTAGCAGTAAGTGGGTACCCAAGGGTTAGTCAGCTTGTTGTGGAGCTCCATCCTTGGGAGGATCAATAATTTGACCTTCTGGAGTGGAGGACCTCGATATAAGCTTAACATATACACTCATACACTCTGGCTGCCTGTCCCTGACACAATGAATTATTATTATTATTAATTATATACATGCTTGACCTGTATCAAGGTCCCCCCCCCCCCCCCCCCCACAGGATGCAGCCTAACAACAAGCTGACTAACTCCTGAATAGCTATACTTACTGCTAGGTGAACATAGGCATGGAGAGATAGTAAATTCGTCCAAGCATTCCAGATATCACCCACTCTCATATCTCAAGTTCATCAGTGTTTATTTTCGTAATAACTACTGGAATAATATCTTGCAACTATAAATCTAAATATAATAAAAAACATATTTACTACAAGTTTCAAGCAGAGAATGCATATATAGTTAACATGAAGGACTCCTTGATGAGACACGCCAGCAAAAAATTTTTGTTTATAATAGTCAATCCTCCAGTTTATATAGCAGAGAAAAATTTAGTTATCTGAGTTATACTGAGTAAAATATATAATTGAGTTATATATATTAAAAATTTTAACATAATAAAATCCACTTTACATAAAGCTATGAGTGGTCCAGACCGCTCCTAGCATGACGGTGTTTACTTACAAAGATTTTCCTTCTTAAATCCCAACGTAGCCACCACGAAGGGGCTAAGAAGAAAAACACTCCTAAGTATGTGCGTAACTGCTTCGTGAATCTGGCCTCTGTTTAGAGCAATATGGTGAGCCTCCATGAGCCTCTATGAGGGGGCCAGGGTGTGGCTCATGGCTCCCTAGTTGGCACTTGAACTTCAAGGACTGATGGCACCAAACTAATATGACACATGTCAGTTTGATAGCTTGAGGGAGCCTATGGGGCTCACCCAAAAATTGCTGTTTTATTATATTCAACACTGGTCTTTTTAGTTTGTCACCTCACATGAGTTATAATCATTGCACCATAACTGTTCACTGTCAACTCATAGTTCATCGTCGTCATAAATTAATTAGCATTACCTTGCATTGATTCATATAGTAATCTGTTGTTCATCGTCGTCTTAAAGTAATTAGCATTTTCTTGCATTGATTAATATAGTAATATGTTGTTCATCGTCGTCTTAAAGTAATTAGCATTTTCTTGCATTGATTAATAGAGTAATATGTTGTTCATCGTCGTCTTAAAGTAATTAGCATTGCCTTGCACTGATTCATATAGTAATCTGTTATTTGTTTATCGTCACCCCACTGTAGGTCATCTTCACTTCAATCGTTCATCATCACATCATAGTAGCTGTAAGCAGTCTTTCTACATCTTAGGATCGAACTAACCACTCACCATCCCTAGTGCAGGTTCGATAGTGCGTTATCAGGTACGCATGACTCGGGAGCCTCGAATGAGTCTGCATCACCTGCTGCACTACTCACTATACTCGGTGGAAGTGGTTGCATGTCAGGCAGCCACCAGAGTGCCCATTGTGGTCCAGCCGGGCCGCATCTCCCTCGTCAGCAAACTGTGTTCCTCCATCCCCGCCCGGGTGGCTGCCTTCACCAGGGCTAATGGTGAGCACTCCCATGTTGATCACCCTCACACCTATCATTCATTACATCTATTAACTGCTATGTATAATACTTCCCATTATCTCGTGCGCCACTCTTCACTTGTAAGTAGGGGAAATGGGGCAAATACCAGGCCGTTTAGCTTTTTCCGACGGCCGAAAATTGGCCCCGGGGTGTTTTCATGTTTTACCACCGCCCGGGAATTGGACCAATGATGTTTTTATGTTTTCCCAATGGTCAAAAATTGGCCCAAGGGTGTTTTCATGTATAACCAGAGGCCGGGAATTAGGGCATGGGTGTTTTAATTTTGTCGTCGGTTTGCTCAAGCCCATTGTGCATTTTCTATTTTTATTCGCTAGTTCCACACAGTTTTGTAATACTTTCAATCATTTATCGTCCTCTCCCTTCCATGATATATATATTTACAAAGAGGGGAATTAAACAGTTCCCTTCTAGCCCCTGATATGTGCACCATGGGGATTAAAAGCCCGCCATCCGCCATGCCGAAATACAGTTCGCTCAGTGACCCGCACAGACAAAGTTAGACCCTAATGGTCAATAACGTCATCAGCGACCCAGTCTTCACTCAACTACTTCCGTTTTCTGTGTTATCATATTCAACTCCATTTTCTTATAATTTCCATTTTCAATAATATACAATAGGGGGCTAAAGGGCCGCCTTTCGTCAAGCTTAATGTGCAAGGACGTCATCTTCCCAAAATAGGCCCGTTTTTCATGATAACGTATTTAACCAATCGTCCCACATTAAGCCCGTTTTCTGAGATGGTATATTTAAACCCATTTTAATATCGTTTCTCATTTTTCAAATATAATTTCTAGCCAAGGCTGCATATTGTACATAAGACTTGAAATTGCAGAAGTCCTTTTGTAGGGGTCCCATGCAGTATCTTCTATTTACTTCCTGTCTATGCTAACCAAAACATCAACTGCCACTAATAGATGAACTGCAGAAGGTTTACCCCCTATTTAATTAATAGCCCCTATTTCATCTCCATCATGTCACTCCAGCAATATTCAGAAAGCCTTACTTGCTCACCTTACTTACCTGGACTTTATATTTATAGTGTCCAGCCATAGACAGTTTATTGAGCATAGGAATGAAATAAAATCCTTTATCTCCCATTCATATGAAACAGGGTGAAACAACACAGTATGAACTGACAAGTATCTCACTTACGTTAGCATTAAATAACAGATTCGAACATAGGAACACTACTAAACCTCCTGTTGAAGTTTCCAACAACATACATTTTCATTTAATCCTCCCTCACTGCTAATTCTGTGTACACCTCATTAACACTCGAAAAACATACACCCCACACCACAATGCATCATCAATCCATGTATGCCCTATCAAAAATCCATGTATGTTCCTTCTCTCTCTCTCAAAAGGCAAATAGGCCATCTGCAGTTACCTTCATGTTTATGTTCTGATGATCTTAATAAGTACGTCATCAGCGCCAAGGCGTGTTGTTCCACCAATAGCGGCACATGACGTGACAAGCGGTTCCAATGAACCAGGGGTCTCCAAACTTTTCAATGTAAGGGCCACATTATATATTTCCCATATTTATGCGGGCCGAAGGAATAAAAAATGAAAAAAAAACAAAACAACAAAAATCAGTGCCAGTAATTTAATTTCCTCAAATATTAAAGTATAAACATGGAAAAATTAAAACATATCTTTTTGGAAAAAATTCGGGTAAACTAAATAGATTCCTGCCTTTAGTTTTATGCAACCAAATTAGTGTGACGAATGATACTGTCGTTTTGACTTCAAAATTTCATTAAAATCAGGTTCCAGATTAGATGAGCCAATTGTAAGAATTGATTTCAAGTGATCATCAGACAAATTTGCTCGATAGTTAGATTTCACATACTTCATTTTGGAAAATGTTTGTTCACACAAGTATGTTGAACCAAAAATGGACACAAAACTACAAGCAAACTTTATCAAATTTGGAAACTGATCTGGCTGCAGGCATTTATAAAACTCAATCAGATTTCCTTCTCTATACTTATCTTTCAGTCTGTCATCTGCCTGGAGATCAATAATTTCCATTTGAAATTGAGTTGGAAGATTTTCAGCATTGCAGTCAAGTGGATTATGAAAGAGCCTGATTTCATTTGCTTTGGCATCAAGGTCAGCAAATCGCTTCTGAAACTGTTTTTTCAAATCTGAAATTATTTCATTTGCAAATGAAAAAGGAAATTCAACTTTACTTTCTGCATGAAATTTTTCACAACATGGAAAATGAGCAAAATTCTTAACCTTCACCTGGCCTTCAAGTAGCGCAAGTTTTGCTCTGAATGCCTTGACATGAACAAAGTAGTCACTGATCAAATTTGTTTTGCCTTGCAATTTCAGATTCAAGTTATTCATATGACCTGTCATATCTGCAAAAAATGCCAATTTCCAAATCCATTCACATTCTGATAATAATGGCTGAGGTTTATTTTTCTCTGTGAGAAATAAATCAATTTCTAATCTGAGCTCAAAGAAATGCAGCAAAACCTTTCCACAACTAAGCCATCTAACTGCTGTATAATAAGGCAAGTCAACAAACTCCGCATCAATTTCTTTCAAGAAATCACGGAACTGGCGATGGTTGAGTGCATGAGATCTAATGAAATTAACCACAGAAACAACAGGTTTCATGACACAAGACATATCAACATATTTTAGGCACAATGCTTGTTGATGGATAAGGCAATGCAAAAAAATGGGTTTTGAGAATCCTCCAACCTCACAAGCTGTTGTAATTTGCCCAACCAAACCCTTCTTTGTCCCAGACATATTCTTTCCTCCATCAATTGTCACACACTGCACTTGTTTCCATTCCAGGTTATATTCTGTCATAGTTTTACTTACTTCATTGAAAATGTCCTCTCCAGTTGTTGTGGTGTGCATGCTGTGAACTGATGCTAATTCTTGGGTCACATTAAATTCACTATCAACACCACGAATGAATACTAAGAGCTGAGAAGTATCACACACATCAGTTAATTCATCCAACGCAAGAGAATACCAACAAAATCTTTTTGTTTTTTCCTTTATTTGCCGAATTATGTCGCCTCCTAAATCTTCAATTCTACGAGCAACAGTATTTGACCCAAGACTTATCATTTTGAAGAGGTTTACTTTTTCTGGACATACCTCTCCTGCTGCTTCCACTATACACTCTTTTATGATACTACCATCAGTGAAAGGTTTTCCTTTTTTGGCCAACACATAGGCAACTTTGTAACTGGCTCTAGTTGAAGTTTCATTTTCAGATTTTTTCTTACTGAAAACAGCTTGTTGAGAATGCAGACTGTGCTGAAATGATTCAAACTTTTTAGTGCGTTCTGCTCCTGTGATGTGAGAATAACTTGAGCCATGTTTAGATTCATAGTGCCGACGAATATTGTATTCCTTCAGAACAGCAACACTGTCTCTACATATGAGGCATAAAGCTTTATCATTTGCTATCACAAAAAAGTACTTTATCTTCCATTCGTCATTGAACTGACGGCACTCACTGTCCACTTTTCTTTTCTTTATCTTTTCCATATCTGAAAACATAAGGGTAAAATAAATGAAATAAATTCTACAGGAAAAAAACAGCTTGTCTGTGGTGTTAAAAAGCATAGCATATTATTATAAAGTGGTAAATATTATGGCAACAGCTTTCGTTGATAAACTTAATGGTTACCATTTTAACTATTTTAAACATGCAATATTTTTGGCTACAATAGTATTATTGCTATTTTGTATAACTAAGATAAAGGTATTGTCAAAGTACAGAGAAAAGAATATTGTACAGTGTTTGTGCTCCCTGAAACAGAAGCAGCGAAGCCCCACTCGCCCTCCATCCCCACAATATACAGTTATATACAACTGATTGGTTGTAATGCACAACACATACCTACCAGTACTAGTATCTGTGCGTCACACTATCGAGAGAGAGGAAAACTGACTCGGGCTGAGCGCCACCAGTCAGCAGCCCCAGCTTTGAATAATTCTGCGATGCCATTCGTACGATAATTATTTTTCAAGGCCACCACACAGGGATTTGTTTGGCGGGCCGGATGAAATTATGTGGCGGGCCGGATGTGGCCCGCGGGCCATAGTTTGGAGACCCCTGCTCCAGTATGTAGTGTTCATACGGAGTAGTGTTCTCAAGGTGCTGAATACAATGTTCTCAAGGTGCTGTATACAGTGTTCTAAAGGTGCTGTATACAATGTTCTCAAGGTGCTGTATACAGTGTTCTAAAGGTGCAGTATACAATGCTTGGAAGGTGCGTATACAATGCTGGGAAGGTGCTGAATACAATGCTTGGAAGGTGCTGTATTCAGTTTTCTCAAGATGCTGCATACAATGTTTTAAAGGTGCTGTATACAGTGTTCTCAAGCTGTTGTATAAAATGTTCTCATGGTGCTGTATTTTTCCTTCATAGTCTCTGATCTTTGACTTTTACTCGTTTGTCACTGATGAATTTTTACTATAAATACTTAGATGTACCATGTCTCTTGAAGAAATATTACATACTTTATATATAATCTTTTATTGTGAGACTGTTGTGGTCACTAGACGAAAATAATATCTACGGCTTTCAATTAATCATTGAGCTTAACCTCACCAGGTTACAACTGGGTGTCATTCAGGCCGCAGGTTTTAATTGACTGATAAAGATTAAGCCACCCAAGAGGTGGCCGGGAATAAATAGCCCGTAATAGTTTTAGTGTCACGTAAAAAACTAACAGTGTCCTTCACATTATTTTCAATGGTATTTTTATGATTATTTCTTAAATTCTTAAATTGTGTACAAAGTAAATTTAATATAATATTTAATAGAATGAAGATTAGATATAAAAACTAAGTTGTATAAAATAAAGGATAAAAAGAGCGTGTGTGTGTGCGTGTGTGGAGTCGCGACCCGCGACCCGCAAGGCCGCAGTGGTTCACCCTCACACTCGGCCACCCTGCTCTGACCTTATAATATTCAACACTTATATTTATCATAATTTTTTTCACTTCATTATACAACTCACCTAGTTGTACTTGCAGTAGTTGAGATTTGGCTCTTTAGTCCCGCCTCTCAACCGTCAATCTACTGGTGTACAGATTCCCGAGCTTCTCAAGCTCCATCATATCTACACTTGAAACTGTGTATGAAGTCAGCCTCAACCACATCACTTCCTAATGCAATCCATTTACTATCTTCTCTGACACTGAAAAAGTACTTTCTAATGTATCTGTGGCTCATTTGGGTACTCAGCTTCCACCTGTGTCCCCTTGTGTGTGTAATATCAGTGTTACATTATCCATCCCTGTCTACCTTGTCAATTTCCTTGAGAATTTTGTATGTGGTGATCATGTCTCTCCGAGCTCTTCTGTCTTCCAGCGACATGAGGTGCAGTTCACGCAGCCTTTCCTCATAACTCATGCTACTTAGTTACGGGACTAGCCTATTGGTATACCTCTGACCTTTTCCCAGCTTCGGCTTGTACTCACCTAGTTGTACTCACCTCGTTATGCTTGCGGGAGTTGAGCTCTGGGTCTATCGCCCCGCCTCTCAGCTATCAGCAAACTTATTTTTTATTTTTTTTTGGTGCTTGACAAAGTATGCACTCCGTATTGGGGCCGCATACTCCAGGATTGGCCTTTCAAATGTGGTATACAAGGTTCTGAAGGATTCCTTTCACAGGTTTCTGAAGGTCGTTCTGATGTTAGCCAGCCTCACATACGCCGCCGATGTTATACTTTTGATGTGGGCTTCAGGAAACAGGTTTGGCGTGATATGAACTCCTAGATCTTTATCCCTGTCCGTTTCGTGAAAGACTTCATCTCCCATTTGGTATCCAGTGTTTAGCCCCCTATTTCCTCTGCCTAGTTTCATCACGGTACATTTATTTGGATTGAACTTTAGTAGCCATATGTTGGACCATTTCTTGTTTGCTTAGGTCCTAAGCAACGGTTGAGAGGCGGGACTAAAGAGCCAAAGCTCAACTACTGCAAGTACAACTAGGTGAGTTGTATAATGAAGTGAAAAAAATTATGATAAATATAAGTGTTGAATATTATAAGGTCAGAGCAGGGTGGCCGAGTGTGAGGGTGAACCACTGCCGCCTTGCGGGTCGCGGGTCGCGACTCCACACACGCACACACACACGCTCTTTTTATCCTTTATTTATACAACTTAGTTTTTATATCTAATCTTCATTCTATTAAATATTATATTAAATTTACTTTGTACACAATTTAAGAATTTAAGAAATAATCATAAAAATACCATTGAAAATAATGTGAAGGACACTGTTAGTTTTTTACGTGACACTAAAACTATTACGGGCTATTTATTCCCGGCCACCTCTTGGGTGGCTTAATCTTTATCAGTCAATTAAAACCTGCGGCCTGAATGACACCCAGTTGTAACCTGGTAAGGTTAAGCTCAGTGATTCATTGAAAGCCGTAGATATTATTTTCGTCTAGTGACCACAACAGTCTCACAATAAAAGATTATATATAAGTATGTAATATTTCTTCAAGAGACATGGTACATCTAAGTATTTATAGTAAAAATTCATCAGTGACAAACGAGTAAAAGTCAAAGATCAGAGACTATGAAGGAAAAAATACAGCACCATGAGAACATTTTATACAACAGCTTGAGAACACTGTATACAGCACCTTTAAAACATTGTATGCAGCATCTTGAGAAAACTGAATACAGCACCTTCCAAGCATTGTATTCAGCACCTTCCAAGCATTGTATACAGCACCTTCCAAGCATTGTATACTGCACCTTTAGAACACTGTATACAGCACCTTGAGAACATTGTATACAGCACCTTTCGAACACTGTATACAGCACCTTGAGAACATTGTATTCAGCACCTTGAGAACACTACTGCGTATGAACACTACATACTGGAGTGAACGATATGAAAGAAAATGCAGAACAGAACCAGTGAAGAGCAGGGGTGCCAGAGGCACTATCAGAGAACACTGTACAAACGTCAGAGATCCACGGTTGTTCAACATCCTCCCAGCGAACTTTCGAAATATTACCGAAACAACAGTGGACATCTTCAAGAAAAAAACTGATAGTTTTCCTCAAGGATTGATTTGATTGTTGCCGCCGGAGGCGGCTGGTTTATTGTGCACCCCATACTCATCCTGTGAGCGGTAGCGTAAAAAGCATTACAGAGGGCACAAAAGGTCTTTATCAGACCTCATCTTAGATTATTATATAAACTATTTCATCTATCATTCACACCTTATAGTTACAATGTCAACTAGTTACAGAGAAAGTGCTGTTTCAAAAGCTATATATTTACAGTAAGTCATTATACAATAATGGTAGGTCTTATCGCTAATACATAATAGTTTGATCAATGGAGATATTACAGAGTCATAGAGGAGCTTCTGTTTATTATTAGTCTTCACAATACACTACTTGTTTCTTAATCTCATATGTCGTTTATCTACTGGAAATATGAATACAGTGAAAGGATTTCAATAATTTATCCATGGTAATAAGATAGGTTGCCATATCATACAGAGTGAGCTTAGATTTATCTCTAAATGGCTCAAATTTACTACAATCCA
>WNGS01066752.1:0-10125 GCA_020271785.1 Procambarus virginalis | reverse complement strand
CTTGCGCCCCTACCCCTTTTAATAGATTTCGTTAAGTATAAAGAACACATTATTTTATTTGCTACTTACCTTTTAAGCTGACTCACCTTCTGCGTAAGCATCATGTCCAGTTGTGTGGTAAGTTTGCACTTACTATGTACCACAGCGTGTCATACGCCAAGGAAGTCAAAGGATTAAAATAGTTTGTAAATGCACTTATATAGCCTTCATGATGTGAAATCAGGTTTAGGCCGTTCTACGTCCCGTCAGCTTAGTCCCAGTGTCCGTATGATACTCTGGTTATGACACCGGAATAACCCCCCACTTGTATCACCCTCACTTATTCATATTTCAGTGGTTAACGTAAATCCTTAAGATAGGGTCGAAATGTCAATATCTCTGCAACAAGCCCCAGTGCTTAAATCCCTCGCGGAATCTTCGATTGTCGGTTTCACCAGAATGCGACGTAAGGTCCAGCCAGACGCACCGGACACATTGTGTGCGTTGTCTGGAAAGTAATGCCCTGTGACTTTCTATTCTGATAACTCCGGGTACGCAGACAGGTGATGCATAACGAGTCTTTGGCCTTCCTGTCTGTAGCATGTAGTACGCTAACATCTGCCTGGTCGTAGTGGAGGAGCCTTGATTTTTGTCAATCCCTCTTACTCGTGTCTGGCCATCTACCGACTCCCAATGAAGGCGCAATCTGATTCTTAACCGAATATTCGTTTGTGGGTGAACGGTAGCTCCCACTCACTGGCCCGTAGCAATTTCCTTAAAGCGCCCCTATGTTCAATCCTGCTGTCTGTCTTCCTCATGAATTATGCACGTTTTGACGAGCCCCCTTTTATACTTTTCTCATTTTTGCCCCTTCGAATTTTTCTCTGTCCCCCTCTCGTGAGTCCCTCCAATATATGCTTCCGTCTGCCTTCAAGCCGTCCCACCTTTGATTAGTTTTGGATTATTCCTTTCTGGAATTTCTCTGATTATCCTTGACCGCCTGGTTGTCAATAAGGAGGAATTCACATGATGTTGTGCACCGACAGTTAGATATACTGTAGCCCCTCCGCACCCACACACTCCTACCGAGAGACGGGGCCAATACTTTTCCATTCGTCAATATCACCCCTTCGTCGCTTGTTACACACGCATCTCCGCCACGGCCAGGTCCCCCCCTTGCACGGCTCTCTTTAATGGTGCAGTTTTAGTGGGAGCGCTAGTCACTACACCCGACCCGATACCCAGGGGCCACGGCATCGACCCCGCCGATCCCAGTGTCTTCCGACCTATCTTACTTTTTATAGGGCCTGTACCCTGCCTTCTCCCCATACTCCCAGGGCCTCACCTCCAATTTTGGATAAATTGTCAGGATGTCGTCCAGAACACCTGAGTCAATGAAATAGTTACACAGTTGGTGGAACAGGATGCCAGAAGGCCTAAAGTCCTTTACGGTTTCACATTCAACAATATAGTGTTAGTGAATGCATTAAAGTTTATCACAGTTACAATCTGAGTATTCTGGTAGTGGCTCAGCCTCGCTAACCTGCCAAGATGTGTCTATAGCCAAGGCGAATTCGCTCAATGACTATATCACATTGCCTGGTTCGGTTACTGTGCTGACCGTACAAATACCGATTATTACAAAACCTGTCATGGCTTTTAATACTGCAGCCTATTATAATAAGGTTTCACCATATAACGACGTTTAGGAGAGTAATCAGGTCTTTATAGTTAATGTGTGGTAAGTCTGGCGTGTACACGTTTCCCAGGACACAATACTGCTGTAGTCAGTGAATATAAGAGTACCGATTTCTTGTTTACAAGAAAATGAACAAATCCACATTGGCCGTGATGAGGGTTCGAACTTACCAACTAGGCCAGGACATGGTAAAACAATTGCAACCGAGAGTTCCACTGACCTCTCACGGATCCTGCAGTCTCTCAAATACAAACCTGTATTGAAAGTGAGGACGAAAGTGTTGAAATGAGGGTGAAGAGGTAGAACAGATTGTTGGCAGAGCCAGAGTGCATGGGGAAATTGTGTAAAACCATAGTTTATCTCGGAGAAACTGGATCCGTGTGAGGTCAGTGGAACTTCCGGTTGCAATTCTGTTACCATGTCGTGGTCTAGACGACTAAAGCAGCATCTGGGATCATCCCGGGCGTAACTTCGAACCCTCATCACGGCTCTTGTGGATTAGTTCATTTGATGTATCACGTTGTGATTCGTGTCTTGTTTACCGCCTCTCGAATCACATGATGCTCAAAATTTGTCTCCAGCATGCTCGGCCACAGCTCAGCGAGAGCTTGGCTGCATCAATGGATTCCATTTTGACTTGAAACGAAGCGGTTGGCTATACCCAATGTGAACAAAATTTTGTTGTCAATAGGTCTTCCTGCTGGTTCACATGATGTACTCTTGTGGCTTGGTGCTCCTTCCATCTTCTGAAACCATGCCTCCCAGTATTGTTAGCCCTCGTCGCCACTTACGTTTAAGGCAGGAGGAGAAACACTTCTAGTCCACATGTTTAGTGCAAACAAAAGCCATGCTCACAGGTATAAATTTCATGTATCAACATTAAAGTACAAAAAAACGGCATCTATCTCTTGAACCTATAGTATCAATATTAGAAACCTAGGTAGTACTTAATCCTACCAAATGCCTTGTCCTAATATTAGTTTACTTCTTTATACTGCGAATGATAACCTAATTGCTTTCTTAGTTATTATATTATTCGTAGATTTCAATTTCAGGTTGGCCATCGCCACTTCAGCTTGGTTCCGTCTTGTGTTTGTAAGGGTTTTGATTATTTGCTTTAAGGATTTTCATTTTGCCCTGGTAGGCATAGGCTTGCTAGTGTTTGGTTCTTAACTGAGGTGTAAGTGGCAGAGTTTCATCTCCCTGTGTCTTTGCGTCTGATTTTTTACGGAGCTTTGAGGTGGCAATAGCAGTTCCCAAGCATTATTGAGTTTCCCAACTCTTTGTTATGGTTCAGGGCCGCCTTTCAACAAAGGCCAGAGTAAATGGTCCTGTTACAAAAGTAAAGTCTTTGGAAAGAATCCTTGTTTCCACTTTTGCAGAGGCTAAGTGGAATATAGGGCGCCTGACAGCTGGGTGGACAGCGCTTCAGATTCGTAGTCTTGAGGTTCCCGGGTTCGATCCCCAATGGAGGCGGAGACAAATGGGCAAAATGTTTCACCCTGATGCCCCTGTTACCTAGCAGTAAATAGGTACCTGGGAGTAAGACAGCTGCTACGGGCTGCTTCCATGGGGGGGGGGAGCAGCCCGTAGCAAAAAGACCTTGTCGAGGACCGGGCCGCGGGGACGCAAAGCCCCGAAATGATCTGAAGATAACTTCAAGATAGGAAGGCAATTCTGTATACGAGGTCTATAGTCCAGCTCCCCTGCCTCACCAGTTTCTGGTTTCGTAGTTGAATATCTGGAGAGGGTTTCGAGAGTTCTCTTACTCCCCGAGCCCGGCCTGGAGCCAGGCTCGACTGTGTGTTGTCGTCGTGGCATCAGCTTCAGTTGCGGTTCCATCCTATGGCGTAGCCGTCGTAGCGACGTCCAACAGAGCGCCAGCCTCTGCCTTCATCATCGATTCTGTCTTGATACCATTGCCCTTATTTTGGCGAATCGTTAGGTCGTAGCTGTATCCCAGTTGTACCGTTTCTTGTTGTACAAATTTCATTAGGAAAAGTTCATATTTTCTTGTGTTATTTCTACTGTGTAGTTTTATCATCCATTTCCTCGAGGTGCTCAAGGATCTCACAATATGGCCTCTGTTGCCTTCACTTATTCTGATTCTCTCTCAGGTTCTGCCTGTGCTGGGTTGGGCAACCTCTCAATCCGTCTGATCGTGGGAGCGAAAATAATAGGTCAAGCACAATTCTGCTGCACGCTCTTAATGGCGTCCGTGCTCTGCTCACGTGTCAAGTGACGCTCTCCCTTCTTCTTCCTGCTCCTTATTGCGCATGCGCGGCTTTCGAGCGTAAATGAATATGTATTTATCGCAATTGACTAAGGAAGGAAGAGGTAATAACAAATATTAATATCACGTTAAATTCTTCTGTGATAAAATAGAATTTCTGGTAGCATAAACTGGCTTACTAAAAGTTGTGCAGCCAATCGAGGAAATTAAAGTAAAATCATTTGCATCAAAGTAATTTCCTCTCGAATGTTTAATTGTTAGTTAAATAAGGGAGCTCCAGTAAGTAATAGTATACTACGAAATCAAACTTAACTATTTTTAGTAAATGAAATGATAAACTGGACTCTTGTTATAGATCCAACTAAATGTGGAGAAAATTCATGTTGCTGCCTGTTGTTCCTCACGGACTAGGAAGAATTTGGCAATGAATAAATCATGATAATGATTAAATCTATAAGTTAGTAATTTTAGTAACTACTTTGGTTAATTCAAAGGTTGTATAAATACAATGATGTATAAAACTATTGGTTATTTCCAACATGTATGTATGTATGTATGTATGTATGTATGTATGTATGTATGTATGTATGTATGTATGTATGTATTTATGTGTGTATGTATGTATGTATGTATGTATGTATATATATGTATGTATGTATGTATGTATTTATGTGTGTATGTATGTATGTATGTATGTGTGGGAGTATGTCTCCCAAGATGCTCCCACAGCTGACTTGAATGGCATTGCAGTGCACAGATCTTCGTGCACAAAGCCTATCTCTCTTAATCCTGGATAGTGACCTAGCATGTTGGGTATCTCCAGAATGCCCACTTAACCAGGAACACTTTTATGATACGTAGGCCGCCGTATGTCTAGGCAGGAAGTAGATACAGGGAGCTAAGTATACTTGCTACCAAAGGGTCAGTGAGTACATGGCTGGTGCCCGCTGAGACAGAGGGGAAGGCGCCAGCAGCGTCTGACCTCTGGGGTCAACCGGCGCGATCGGAATAACAGCTATGACGTGTTCATGACGTCACTCCTGCTACTGCTCATCGAACGAGCTAATATGATTGGTTCCCGCTCATTTGCTGCAATGCTATTGGTCAAATTGTAACTCCTTTTGTGTTGTGTGCCACGAGATGCCCGGCACCCTTGCGAACTCATTCACGTGAGAGAGACCATACGAAGAGGACGTGTTCTGTTCTACCGGCCAATAGACTGATCACCGTCTATCCCTCACCGTCAAGTTAACTCAGCGTCTTTGCGATATACCACACACTCGCCAGAATCACGAGTGCGAATATATGGTTTAGAAGCCTAAAGTGACAAATCTCCAGAGCGAAACAGACTGGTATCAGGTAACCCCTGGTGACAAAGATCGTCGTGAGTGACCTAGAGTGAACTAAGGCAGTGCCGCCACCTAAGTAATCTGTGTGTGACATTACCACAGTGTACAGTGTAGTGCATGGTACCACCACTCATCTTGAGCGTGTACCTCAGTACCTCGAGCACCCGCCGCCGCCCTAGCTCCTACGTGACGTCACCACCTCACGCACCGTCAGTGCCAGTGTGTGCGCGTGTGTCTGTCTGTTAAGCATACAGCACGCTTTACTCACGAAATCATCTCAAGATACTGCGAGTACCCTCCGTGTCTACGAGCGAAACCAGCTATCAGGCCACCTACGAGTGCTTGTATAAACGAGTCTGAGTGAGTGCGTAAGGAAAGGTACCTTATCTGTAAGTACAAGATCTTGTCATTGTTTATTGTGTCTGTGTTGATCTGAGGGGTCAACCACAGTTCTCACCTTCTTATACCTGTCGCAGGTTATAGGTGAATCGACGGTGAATGCGTGTTTATCTGTGTGGTATCACTGCATTTCATTCGTCTGTGAATGTGAGCTTCACATACACCACACATTTAGTTATTGTGTGATTATTATTGTGTTTATTGCATATCATCATTACCGAGTATCCGGTTGGAACTCTTGTGATCCCTTTGCATACCGGCAGTTAGGTTGCCGTGTTGATGATTGGCTGTCAACTGTGTTAAGTTAGGTGTTTCTCCACGAGTAGATACGAGTCGATTAGCCAGACGTCAAGAGTCTCGCTAATACAACCATAGCTTTGCTGACGCCAATCGAAAGTAAATCAAGCACCCTGTGTATTAGTGGTTAAGTTAGTAAATAAACTACTATTAAGCTTTATGCGGTGTTTCCGTTGAACCACTTCTGAATACTGCCAATATTACTCAAGCCTTCAGCTCTAAGTGTCTTCAACACCGAGTTGCCTGTAAGTCACTAAACTATAAATTTGATGAGGACCCTAGGAATCCCTTAAAGTGTTACATCATTGAGGAGATTCCAACGACCAACGTGGAGCAGGACCAGGTGAGGCTAGTCTGATAAGAGACCCACAAGGACTCTAACTCGACCTTGCTCCCAGGCCCTGTACGGTTGCTCTCGTATTTTCTATTTTGCTAATTCCGACAGCTTCGTGAAGCGTCTGCCACATGTACATTGGCGACGTACGCATTGCAGTCGTGACAGCAAAAAAAAGAAAACCCCCACAGTATGTATGTATGTAATGTATGTATGTATGTATGTATGTATGTATGTAATGTATGTATGTATGTATGTATGTATGTATGTATGTATGTGTGTATGTGTGTATGTGTGTATGTATGTATGTATGTATGTATGTATGTATGTATGTATGTATGTATGTATGTATGTATGTATGTATGTACTGTATGTACTGTATGTATGTATGTATGTATGTATGTATGTGTGTGTATGTATGTATGTATGTATGTATGTATGTATGTATGTAATGTATGTATGTATGTATGTATGTATGTATGTATGTATGTGTTGGAAATTTCCAACACTTATCATCCATTATTATATTATGATAAATTACCATTAACTTACTAATTGCAGTAGCTCTTAACACCACTAACCATAGTGTTAATATAAGTTAATCTGAGCATATTGCTGATAATATTATTCCTGATAATGTAAATCGAGAGTTATTAATTGAAATGATTTAGTAACAGCTTTTATTCTGTTACGATCGAATGCTCTGGAGAGGTATAAATCATATCTCCATTTCTCGCTAGAGATCATTTATCGAGAATATTATAATTATTAATTCCCTATAATTTCAACCCAGTTCATATTATCGCATTTCATCCATAATTGCGCGGAAAAGAATAATTTGTGTTTAATAATTTCCGTGGTGAATGCGAGAGCGGGGAGAGGGAGGGCGGCGATGCCATTACAACAACAAGGCACGCGCACGAGACAGCGTGGGAGAAACACAAGGCTTCGCTGAGAATTCTTATCGACAAGAATTACGTTGATACTCAGTTAATAAGTGGAATTTACTCGCCTAAGTGTTCTCTAGTGCCTCAGCAGTGAATAAAGCGTCTACAATTACCACCAGGACCCGTAATTAAGTGTGAACAGCAGTGAACACTGAGTCCGGCAGACGCTCATTTCGGCAGACCTTAGTACTCAGTTACGCTCCTAAGTATTATATTTTGATGCATCAAGTAGATAGTACCTTAGTGAGTAGTTTGTCGTTATAAAGAATGAACACCAATAATCAAACGTTAGTAATATTTATCACCCAGCTCAGTTTCATGAATATCTGAACATAATTTGTAGCCTAGTCAATTGCTACTTTATATTTCTTGTATTACAGCGTGTATTTGAGACGCCAGCAAGATTCTCATCAATCGTGTTATTTACCTCAAGTTCTTTCTCTATGGGGATTCCGTGACCACGAGGACGAATGATGAACTGGCGTTAGAAATCGTCTTACAGCTAAGACATTTTTCTTATAAATTTATTCAGTTTGATTATTGATTCTATAATTATTGCCAGATTTGGTAATTAAGGTTTATTTTTAACTGTGCTCAATATTTATGCTCAGTGATTAATGATGATTAATGATCTTAAATGAATATAATTTGATTACCATATATTTGCATATATTGTAGTTAGATTTACCATATTATTAACCTATAATGAACTAGTGACGAACCACACTGGTTCCTAGATATATATGAACTTCTAGAAATAACCCCCAATGTTGATATTTGAGGCTTTGGCTTTAATTAATAATTACAGTCTTCATTATTTTCTAGTGATTATTTTCTAAATGAATTTCCATAGACACTGGCTCTCTAATGTCATTCTAATGATAACTTTTATTTGTTTTCCCTCTTTTCTCAAAAGCGGGTGGTCCTTCGATTTATTTCAATACAATAATTAAATAATTTTATTTCTGAGTTCAAGCCCCAGATAACCAACATTTTGGTCTCTTCGAACCGGATACCAATTAATATTTAACTATATCGGTTCTCAAGCACCAAAACAACATTTTGGTCCTTTTCGAACCGGATACCAATCATTTAATATTAACCATTTCAGTTCTCAGACCAGAACAACATTTTGGTCTTATCGAACTGGATACATACCAATTATCATTAAACTGTATCCGTTCTCAGAAACTAAAACAACATTTTGGTCTCTTAGAACTGGATACAATCCAAGAAATTCTTACAATTAGTCCTGTACTAATGAGTAGTACATACATTATACATTTTGTGCTGACCCTACCAAGGGTGGGATTCAACATTACAGTAACTCTGATTAGAGTGTACCCATATCAATTATTTGTGTATTCATTATTTTTGTGTGTGGTTTTGAGTGTTGCTGTATGATCACCATTACATCTAATGGTGATAATGATGGGCTAGCCGGACGAAAGTTAATGGTGACATGCAGACACCACTCAAAATCTTTAGCTATATACTTGTTAGGTAGGGACATTTAACCTCAAAGTGAGGTAGAGTTTAATTTAGCCAGAACTCAGGCTATACTCAATATTAATTATCAACTAATGAACAAGTATCCCAGCTTCATTAGTAATATTCAATCAAGTCCTATGAAATTGGACTTAAAGCTAACATGGCTACTCCTGAGCAATTAAGGAGAACCTATATTGGCCTCAAAGGCCATTTAACTAGACTAATTAATAAGTCTGATGATTTGTCCAAGGCAACTCCCATTGATTACTATCTATTAAATCATCAGTGAGAGTAGCTAATCTTAAGTTTGATCAAGTTAAATCAGCAAGTCAGTCTTATCTTAACTCACTGAATGCTACTGAAACTGATCTAGAGGAATTAGATCAAATTGTAGCAAATATTTCCCAACACGAAGATGAGACTCAAGATAAATTTGATGTACTATCCAGTATAGTAAACCATCAACCCAATACAAATTCTACTATGTCTCAATCCAGTAATCAATTACCTGAGGTTCGTCTACCTACTTTAGACTTACCTACATTTGCAGGGCTGGATGAAGAAAATTGGGACACATTTTGGACTTCATTTGAAGTTCATATCCATAACAGGTCTTATCTTGACCCAATTTCTAAATTTTCATACCTGATTAGTCTTCTCAAAGGGGAAGCTAAAAAGGTTATAAATAACTTAGCTCTCACTGAGAGTAATTATGTGGAAGCTATAAAACTGCTGAAGTTGAATTATTGCAACCAGGAGTTAAGTATAGCTAACCTTTATTACCAATTGCTAGATCTGAATGCACCAAGTAACAGACCAGACTCACTTCAAAGCTTCAGGCTAGAAGCAGAGTCTCTAGTGAAGGCCTTAGGTACTAAAGTTGATGTACCAGCTTCAGAATGGTCAATCAAGTTACTTTTGCAGAGGAAATTGCCTCAAAATATCTTAGCAAAAATATGCTCACATTATAAACCGAGTTTCTCACTCTCGAGCAAATATTCGAGGGGCTGAGAATAACAGTTAACAGGTTGAAGACTCATGATAAGATTAAACCTGAGTCTAAATTACCTAACATTGACATCTCAGTCAAACCCCAATTGACTTTGAATAAATCCAATAAATCTAAGCCTAAGACTACTCCATCCACTGGAAAGGGGAGTGGTAGTGTAGGTATTTATACTGTATCTCCCTCTGACACTGCAACTGATGTGTCTACTAAAAGGACAAATTCAGTCAGAGAGAGAAGGTGCTTGTTCTGCGATCAAGAACATCTCACCTACAAATGTACGGTTTATCCTAACTTTAAACCAGGATTAAACAACTTCAAGAATTACACAGATGCACCAAGTGCATGGGTTCTCATGACCCAGTAAATGTGTTGGGCAGCTACGGTTATG
>WNGS01066725.1:12052-30975 GCA_020271785.1 Procambarus virginalis | reverse complement strand
TCATCATGCGTTGGAAACAACTCCGCTGTTCTTCATCTCCCTGGAGGGCAACACTTTATACTGTATAGTCCATCGACGTCACAAAAGCTGATATTTTCCTAGCCTCAGGAGTTAACGAAATCTGGTAGTACCCCTTGAGAGGTCGACCTTGGACACATATCTGGCACTACCCACCTGGTCGATGCAATCACTCACCCTGGGCATGGTGGGAATCTGCCACAGTGATGGAGTTCACCTTCCTGTAGTCCGTACAAAAGTGGTATGTACCGTCGCTTTCTAGACTAGTAAACACGAGGAACTCCACTCACTGTTTGCTAAGCTCGGCAAGGTCGTTTTCAAGAAGGTACTCTACCTCTTTCCTCATCAATTCCCGCTTTTCAGGGCTGACCCTATAAGCACTTGTTTGATGGGCCTGGCATCCCTCACCTCTACCTCGTGCGTTACATTCTTGTGGCGTCGGGGCACGTCAGTAAAAAGAGATGCATTCTCTCTCAACAGGTCCGTCAGGTCCGCTCTCTGTCCTCCTTCCAGGTGTTGAATCTTGACTTCGATATTCTCCAAACTCTCCGCATTGGAGAGATGGGTGCCGTCCGCCCTGTACCATTTTCCTTCTTCTGCAGGAATTTCCTGATCCACCTGCATGCACAAGACTATTTTCTGCTGGGGATCTCGAATCATCATTCCGTCCTGCACAGCGGCTCCTCCTTCCTCAGGGAAGAAAGGCTTCAGACGGTCAATATGACACACTTGTGTCTTGCGGGGTCTGTGCAGCTTGCTGACTTCATAGCTTACTGGACCCAATCATCTTAGCACCTTATACGGTCCCTCAAATCGTGTCACACAGCTCTTCCTGGCAGCAACACCATAACCTGGGACCCAACCTGGAACTCTCTTGGCGTAGCTCTCTTGTCATACCACTCTGATATTTTTGCTGCGCCTCCTTCAAATGTTTTCCTGCTAATTCCTTCGCCAAAGCGAGACTCTCCTTAAACTTCTGAACATACTCGTTGACCGTTCCCACGGTCACTCCTGGTGCCCATTGCTCCCTCAGCATGGACAGAGGACTCTGTACTTCATGTCCATATACCAGCTGGAATGGTGAGAAACCCAATGACTCTACCACAGCGTTTCGTATAGCAAACAACGCAGGGTACACTGCCTAATCCCACTCGACTCCTTGTCTGCACAGAACACTCTTAGATTGGTTTTCAGTGTGGAGTGAAACCTTTCGATCGCCCCTTGTGACTGCGGTCGGCAGGGCGACGACCGAATCTGAGTCACTCCCCAATTCATCACGGTCTGTCTGAACCATTTGGACTGGAATACACTCCCACAGTCCATCTGGATTTCCCGGGTCCCCCCCCAAGAAAAATCTCTGCAACTGCCCGGCTACACCTTTCGACGTCAAACGCTGCATCGGGACAGCTTCCGGAAATCTTGTCGCCACACACACATGATGGTCATCAGTAGGTATTTCCTTTTTTCGTCCGCGGCAACGGTCCTACCCCGTCGACAAGCAGACGCTCAAATGCAGGAACAGGGACCAACGGGGCCTTTCGTATCGCGGGTTGGCTCTTCTCTGCCCTCTGGCAAGGTAAGCAAGTCTTACAGTGACGCCTCACATCGGCGTCCATACCCAGCCAGTAGAAATGGTCCCTGATCTTGCGTGAAGTCTTGGTCACTCCCAGGTGACCTGCAGAGTCCACAGAGTGCGATAGATCCAGCATTGCCGCTCTGCACTGGGCGGTAACACTACCTGGTGCCTCATACCTAGTGAATCTTCTCCGGCCTCCATTGTCTCATCAGCATTCCATCCTGTAGATAAAAAGAGTGGCCTTCTCTGGACCAACACGTCCTCCTTTGGCCTCCCGAATCAATTCTGGGAACTCCACCTGCTGTAACTCCTCCAGACAAGCACGGTCCACCCCAAGAGAACTGGCGAGGGTCACCTGTAGCTCACTATCCGGGTTGCCTTCGCCCAACCCCTGCTCTCCGGGTTCCACGAAGAGGTGATCGACTCCCAGGCTGTCAGACGTCTCCTCTTCAGCCCCATCAGATCCACTCACTCCGTGATCATTGCACCGCCTTGGATCACAGCACATACAGGGAACGCCACCTCGGCGATTTCTTACTCGTTCCCACAGGCGTCCAATAATCCGCCTTTCTCTTTATAGTGCTCCAAGCACTCCTCGCCCTTCACGAGTTTAGGGAGGACACATCCTCCACATGCGTCATTTCCAAGGATGACTTGCGCCTCCATCTTGGGCATTGATGTGCAGACCCCTACTACTAGGGTCTGGCAGCCATAATCAGAATCCAAAGTCACCTTGTGCAGGGCATCCTCACTGGGCCTCCCACAGTGGTCACAACAGCCACCCCCCCCCCAACACTGGTACTCTCGTAACCCTCGGGGAACAGGGTTCTACTCATCACCTCATTCTTTGGGGCACACGTGAGGAACAAATGCAAACAAGCCTGAATGGTCCCCAGGACTATATGCAACTGAAAACTCACACTCCAAAGTGACTTGAACCCATACTGCCAGGAGCAACGCAACTGGTATTTACAGGATGCCTTAATCCACTTGACCATCATGACCATGATTTGATAAAATGGTATGCCCAAGATTACCATCCAAGTGCCGGCGGGGAAGTGGTTCAAATAGCTTCGGCTATCACTTCCTTATGTCTGGTCGTGATGGTCATGTGGATTAAGGCGTCCTGTAAATACCAGTTGCGTTGGTCCTGGCAGTATGGGTTCGAGTCACTTCTGGGGTGAGAGTTTTCAGTTGCATATAGTCCTGGGGACCATTCAGGCTTGTTCGCATATATATATATATATATATATATATATATATATATATATATATATATATATATATATATATATATATATATATATATATATATTGGGCCTATTGGTCCTATTGGCCCATATTTCTTGACGCTTCTATATTGGAGCGGAGTCTTGAAGTGGGTAGAATATAGTTGTGCATTAATTGGCTGTTGATTGCTGGTGTTGACTTCTTGATGTGTAGTGCCTCACAGATGTCAAGCCGCCTGCTATCGCTGTATCTATCAATGATTTATGCGTTGTTTGCTAAGATTTCTCTGGTGATGGTCTGGTTGTGGGAAGAGATTATATGTTCCTTAATGGAGCCCTGTTGCTTATGCATCATTAATCGCCTGGAAAGAGATATTGTTGTTTTGCCTATATACTGAGTTCTTTGAGGCTTACAGTCCCTAAGTGGGCATTTGAAGGCATAGACGACGTTGGTCTCTTTTAAAGCGTTCTGCTTTGTGTCTGGAGAGTTTCTCATGAGTAGGCTGGCCGTTTTTTTAGTTTTATTTTTTAGTTTTTTAGTTTGTCTGTAGGGATAACGTTTCTATTAACAATATCTTTCAGGACCCTTTCCTCCGTTTTGTGAGCTGTGAAAAAGAAGTTCCTGTAAAATAGTCTAATAGGGGATATTGGTGTTGTGTTAGTTGTCTCATCAGAGGTTGCATGGCGTTTCACCTTCCTTCTTATGATGTCTTCAAAGAAACCATTGGAGAAGCCGTTGTTGACTAGGACCTGCCTTACCCTACAGAGTTCTTCATCGACTTGCTTCCATCCTGAGCTGTGGCTGAGAGCAGGTCGACATAAGCGTTAACAACACTCCTCTTGTACCTGTCTGGGCAGTCACTGTTGGCATTTAGGCACATTCCTATGTTTGTTTCCTTAGTGTAGACTGCAGTGTGGAAACCTTCGCTCCTTTCCATGACTGTTACATCTAGAAAGGGCATAACTTAAGATAATGAATTTGGGAACTGTATCAATACAGGTTCTTGGTGAATTTTTCAAGAGAATATACATTGCTTTAATATATTGCACTGTATATAGGTCAATATATCATGCCATATTGCATGGCATGATGAGTATAAACATTTATATTGCCATGCCATGCAAACCAGGCATGACAGAGCGGATCTTACTGAAACCGTTAAAATACTGAACAGTTTGGAGGATCTCGATCCGGTCAATTTCTTCAAAAGGTCAGACGTAACACGAACAAGGAGCCACGGGTTGAAGCTCAACAAGCCACAATGTAGTATACAAAACAAGAGATGCTTCTTCACCCATAGGGCTATAAACCCGTGGAACTACCTACCCGCTGAAGTCATCAACGCCAAAAATCTTCTGGGTTTTAAAGATCAGCTGGAAAAGACCATCAGGGCAAATGGGGGGGGGGGGGCGTTGACACGCCGCCAGCTTCCTGTCCTCATCGAAGCCACTAGTATTAGTGGCCCCTCAGGTAAATTTCAGGTAAACTCAGGTAAATATCCATACCTTACACTATATGACCATTGATTATCTAACTCCTAAACAAAAAAAATGTCTTGGGAATGTCAGTCATTTTACATTTTCAAGTTGTATATGACGTGATAGCATTATTATTGTATTTAGCATCAGATTGTTAAAGCAGATGTCAATGAATTTCTTACCTGCATTGTTATTTGGTAAAATAATCCTAGTGCATTAGATTTGTTTACATCAGCACAGTAGCCTGTTCATTGCTATTCATATGTATGTTAATTTAGATCTTTATATTCAGCCAAACAAAGTAGCTGGGTTCAAGCGGTACATTTTGGCTGGAGCATTTATCACGCCGGATCATGTCTCCCCTGCCGCTACAGACCTCATTGCTCACTTCCTGGTGCAAGAGCCAAGTGTGAGGCATGGTACTGACACTACTGCCGCTCACACCTGGCTAGCAACTGGCCCCTCCCAGCCCACGCCACTGCCGCTTTATGTCTTGGCATCTACCCTATCTGCTCAGGATTCAGCTGATGTAGAGGTAATCAAGGAGTCATTTATTTAGGTAACCCAATTACGGATGCTTTTTGGTTCAGTCATGTTCCTTTTTTTCTGATTTTGCTTTTTAAATTTTGGTTACAGTCACTTCTTGCATGCAGTGAAGCTTTGTTACTAACGTTCATAATGCTGGTTAAATTCACTATGTCTGGCAGTGAGGTATGCTATAAGTGGCCAAACATTGTTGCAGTTCAAAATCCAAGCTGGATAAAGTCATCAGGAAAAATGGGGGACGTTAGAGAATCCACTGGCATCCTTTCCTCACTGAGGCCAATAGAGAGATTTAATTTAATTTACCCTTTGGTAAAATCAGTGTACAAGAGTTGGATGTGTTTTGGATGGTTCTTTGGCACACCTCATCCCCTTGAGGCTCCAGGTGCAATTGGAGGACCAGTTGCACCTGGGCAGTTCTTTAGCAGTGCACAGTCTAAATTGGAAAGATTCCACTTTGTTGTCTCCCATCATAACATAGGAGTGTTTTCCACTCTCTCAGATTTACTTGTTTATGTGGTTGATATTTATGGGTTTTGTATGTACTTGCAGATGACTTCTCCTGTTTTCATCTCAACTGGGATGGAATGGGAGGTGGACAAGGCATTCTTTCTGTGTATATGTGCCAAATTTTGTCTTTTATGTAGACTTTCTTGCCTGCAATTGAACCTACAAGCTTCCTGTCTGTCATTCCGTTTCCTGATCAAGAGGCATTTGTATTACATGCAAATCACTGAAATCAGTTGAGATGATGGACTTATTTTCTACAGTCCAGATACTGCTGCCTTTTCTCTATTGAAATTGAGAAGTTTTCTAAGCTACGTTATTCTACTAGTTTCCATGGTGCCAGTAAAACCCTTTCTGAGGCTTCTTCTCCGATTCATCTCCCTGACAACTACTCGAGCATCGGTTTCTGGGGCTGTTGTGCGGGAGCCTGAAATTTGCTTGTGTGGGTTTTCCACTGAGTAGGGTGTGGCTTTGGTGGCTCTTCCGGTTTGCCTGGGTTTGCCCTTTTTGCCACTGCCACGGCTGTTGGGTTCAAACCCTAATTACCCTTTGTAGGCTGCTGCATTACCTGGCTTCCTTCTCTGGATTTTCAGCATTCTTTCCTTGGTGCCTTCCCCCTCCCTCAGTAAACTTTGCCCAAAACGCTATGCGTATTAGTGGCTGTACAAGAAACTAAGAACTCTTTATATATAAATAAATAAAAATATAAAATATATATAACAGCGTTATGGACGCTTTTGGTTTGAGTTGGGGCTTCATGATCAGCACTTGGGAAGCCGCTCAGGGTCGTTAATTGCACAGTACAGAGTAGAAGTTTGCAGCGGTGTGACATGCCCTGAGGAAGATTTGGATTCCACTAGGCTCTGTGCTCCAGATCCATTTGGACTGTGCCCCAATGGTTCATTGTCTGAACTGGGAGGACATATTTCGGCCCAATACCCCGAGGAACTGTACGTTGTGTGTAGCACTTTTGTTATCTTTTTGACCTTTGGTTCTTCATGCAGTTCACTTTTAAGCATGACCCAATGCTCTTGCAAATGGTCTGTCCCATCTCCCATCTCCACGGAGTGGATTGTCAATGCCGCCTCCTTCCAGTGGCTTTGCGAGATGTTCGGGCACCAAGCCCACACAACAAACTGGAATCAAAACACACACATAATTCATAGTTCATTGTGTTGAGGGACAGAAAGCCAGAGTGTATTCATACACGTTTTGGCTTCTATCGAGGTCACCGAAGGTCGAATTACTGACCCCTCCCAGGATGCAACCCCACAACAAGCTGACTAACTCCTGAGTATCTACTTACTGCTAGGTGAAAGGAAATGTGCTCAACCATTTCTGTCCTCCTCGGGATTCGAACCCGAGATTCTCAATTGTGTGTCGAGAACGAACCCGACTGTACTTCCGAGACCCGTAACATGAAGCTACACTAAAATGGAAAAAAAATAATAAGCAAATGGTCTTCCCGCCCCACACAGGACATAAAAGTCCAAGAATGTCCAACGCTTAGCTTGAAGCTTTTGGGCTCACTCACAAGTCAGCATGACCATAAGCACAACAAGATTATGTGGTGACACCAACATCAAGAACAGAACTGATTTGGGGAGCTGGCAGAGAACCGGGGCTGGGCCGTCTGGTGGTGGCAATCAGTACTTATAAGTTTTGAGCTTGTTTGAGTGAGTTAGTTGTTGCATGTGACTCATTTCTGGTAATTGGTTCGGTGGGTTTCAAGGCTTTGGTTTCTGTGAACCTTCCAGTTGCCTTTAAAGCTGTGCTGTCTTTCTGGAGGCTTTTTTTGGTGAGGTGGTGGAGTATCACCTGCTCTCTGCACCTCTGTGATGGGGCCAGGTTCTGGCTCTGGTCCCCAGTAGGCTAAACAGAACTATCCGCAACTGATGTGACCTTTTAGTATGAAGCAATCTCAGGAGGAAAGCTTCCAGGAGCCACCATGGTTCATCCAGTAATTGGTGAATCATTACATTCATTGCCGGGTTTGTATCTGTGGCAGTATTTACTCAAGGATTTTTATGTATTTTTCTTTAAACATTTAATTAAGAGGCCACTAGAGATGGTGGTTCTCAGGTAAAATTCTGGTAAAATGTAATGGCGAACTCATATTTGTATGGCAGGGTAGTAGTAAGCTAAATGATGGTACAGCAATATATCCTTAATTAGTTTTCTTTTAATAATCTAATAATGGTTGCAGGCAGAAGCTGTTTCAACACTTTAAAAGTGGGGAATATCAGGAGATGCCCTAGAGGATGAGGCAATCCTGGGTGCACGCTCGCCAGCCCTGGATACCTACCGCATCCTCCTTCACCGCCTGATGAACCGGCTCAGCAGCCCCAGCAGGATGTCCAACAACACGTCCACTGATAACCTAATCTGTTCGGCACCCACCTCCTTACCATCTACTCCCAGCAAAAATGCATCACCTAGGAGACGTTTGTCTCGGCTGCCGAAGAATGGACATGCAATTAATGCAACGTATGGAGGAGTGAAATCCCATGCTCGCATTATTGTGTTGTGGGTATTAGAATGCACATACTTCACCCAGGAAATAGTTTGGTTTCTCATGCCTCTGATCTATTTCTCATGTAATGAAGGTCTCCTTTATTATTTGTACAATAACCGTATCAATGTCTTAGAACTGGTGATGGGCCTCTGCTTGGTCCTATCATAAAGTAGTCTTGTTGGGTTTAAAGAGATTAACCAATCATAATTAAGTGGTTGTGTCATTTAAGATTAACGCAAGCATCTCTACATTACGTTTAATTTGATCAAATGCAGTACTGTACATGCATAAGGCCAGTAAGGTTCATTTTGTGTCATACACATATGACATTGTTATTATAAGAAATATTTATCAGTGCAAAGGCCAAAGGTACATAAAAAATATACCGAAGAGGTACACACACACACACACACACACACACACACACACACACACACACACACACACACACACACACACACACACACACACACACACACACAAACGCAAAACGGATGACGCAAAATTAATGAGAAGCGTTGTGACAGACGAGGATTGTAGGATCCTCCAAGAGGACTTAAACAGGTTGCAGAGATGGTCAGGGAAATGGCTACTGGAGTTTAACACCAGTAAATGTAAAGTTATGGAAATGGGATCAGGTGATAGGAGACCCAAGGGACAGTACACAATGAAGGGGAACAGCCTACCGGTAACGATTCGAGAAAGAGATCTGGGAGTGGATGTGACACCTAATCTAACTCCTGAGGCACATATAAATAGGATAACGACAGCAGCGTACTCTACACTGGCGAAAATTAGAACTTCATTCAGAAACCTAAATGAGGAGGCTTTTAGGGCGCTTTACACTGCCTACGTGAGACCCGTCTTAGAGTATGCTGCGGCATCATGGAGCCCCCACCTGAAGAAACACATAAGGAAACTGGAGAAGGTTCAGAGGTTTGCGACGAGGCTTGTCCCAGGGTTACGAGGGATGGGATATGAAGAGCGTCTGAAGGAACTGAACCTTACGACACTAGAGAAAAGAAGGGAGAGAGGAGATATGATAGGGACATATAAAATACTCAGGGGAATTGACAAAGTGGAAATAGATGAAATGTTCACACGTAATAATAACAGAACGAGGAGACATGGGTGGAAACTGGAAACTCAGATGAGTCACAGAGATGTTAGGAAGTTTTCTTTTAGCGTGAGAGTAGTGGAAAAATGGAATGCACTTGGGGAACAGGTTGTGGAAGCAAATACTATTCATACTTTTAAGACTAGGTTTGATGGGAAGGGAACTTCTAGGGAAATAGGGACAGGAGTCTAGGGAAATGGGACAGGAGTCATTGCTGTAAACAACCGATAGCTGGAAAGGTGGGATCCAAGAGTCAATGCTCGATCCTGCAAGCATAAATAGGTGAGTACACACCCACCCACACACACACACACACACACACACACACACACACACACACACACACACACACACACACACACACACACACACACACACACACACACACACACACACACAAAAGTGTGTGTGTGTGTGTGTTTTAAAAAGTGGTAAAGTGACCATGTCTTTTTGGGAATAAAGTATGCAATGCGTTATAATCTGGAAGAAAATATGACGGTCGATGCACTTGAAAAACCTGACTTTAGGAGAGGACATTATGGCAACCTTAGAATTTTTTTAGTGAGTATAATTGGACAGACTTGTTGCTAGGCAAGGAAGTGAATGAGATGTATGTCAAGTTTTGTGAAATATATGATAAAGGCACAAAAAAATTTATACCAAAACAGAGAAGCAGAACTAGGAAACAGGATTGGTTCAACAGAAAGTGCGAGAGGGCCAGAGACCAAAAGACACAAAAATGGAATCAATACAGGAAGAGGCCAAACCCCCAAACATACCAGCGATACAAAGATGCGAGAAACAACTACACGGCAGTGAGGAGTGAGGCAGAAAATTTTTTTGAAAAAGGGATTGAAGAAAAATGTAAAACAGAACCAGGTCTATTCTATAAATTCATAAACAACAAATTGCTGGTAAAGGATAATATTCAGAGGTTGAAAATGGGAAATAGATTTACGGAAAATGAAAAGGAAATGTGTGAAACATTAAACGAAAAGTTCCAAAGTGTGTTTGTACAAAATGAAATCTTCAGGGAACCAGACACAATAAGAATTCCAAAGAACAACATAGAGCACATAGAGGTGTCTAGAGACGAAGAGGAAAATATGATCAAGGAGCTAAATAAGAACAAAGCAGTTGGTCCAGATGGAGTTTCACCATGAGTTCTGAGAGAATGTGCACCTGAGCTCCGCATTCCTCTTCAACTGATTTTTTCAGGCATCCCTATTTACAGGAGTTGTAGCTGATGTGTGGAAAAAGGGTAACATAGTTCCAATTTACAAAAGTGGAAGCAGGGAAGACCCCCTTAATTATAGACCAGTATCATTGACAAGTGTAATAGTCAAAATACTGGAAAAAAATAATTAAAACTAAATGGGTAGAACACCTGGAGAGAAATTATATAATATCAGACAGACAGTATGGTTTTCGATCTGGAAGATCCTGTGTATCGAATTTACTCAGTTTCTATGATCGAGCAACAGAGATATTACAGGAAAGAGATGGTTGGAGGCAGAGTGGCTCTACTGATGAGAAAGGAATGGAGTTTCGAGGAGATGGTTATTCCAGGTTGCGAAGGGTTCAGAGACTTCATAACAGGCACCATGACGATGGGAGGACCAAGAGTAGTAGTAGCAGGGATATTTAACCCACCACCAAATGAAAGAAGACCCAGGCAAGAGTATGACAGAAACAACATGGCAGTTAACATTATCATTGAGAGAGCTGCGGCTCCTGCCTGTAGAAATCGAACCCATCGGCTCATCATGGGGGACTTTAATCATGGAAGGATAGACTGGGAAAACAGAGAACCACATGGAGGTGAGGAAACATGCAGAGCGAAACTGCTAGAGGTGACGTCTAGAAACTTTTTAAGTCAGCATGTCAAGGGTTCCATGAGAATGAGAGGCAATGATGAACCAGCAGGACTCGACCTAGTATTCACTCTAAACTCTCGGTACTCTCTGGATAAGACAGCACCTAAGCAACAGGGCACAGCGAGTCACCGTGAGGGGTGAGGACTCGGAGTGGAGGGGAGTCACCTGTGGAGTCCCACAGGGATCAGTCCTTGGACCAATACTGTTTCTGATATACGTAAATGATCTCCCAGAAGGAATTGACTCAATCCTCTCGATGTTTGCTGACAATGCAAAAATAATGAGGAGGATCAGGACAGAGGAGGATAGTATGAGGCTACAAGACGACCTGGACAAACTGAAGGAATGGTCCAACAAATGGCTACTAAAGTTCAACGCAAGCAAATGTAAGGTGATGAAACTAGGAGGAACTAGGAGGCCAGTCACTGGAGGCGATATGAGGAAATAATAGTGAACAGTGATTCGTGGAACAGTGCAGTGGAACGGGTACCACAACACACATATAAGTTGGAAGTGTAGGAAAATCCTGCATAGAATATTATAAATAAAGAATACTAGAAATAAAGAATAGTGGCAAGAGGCGGCATCAACTAGGCTGTGTTTCCACAAGCCACGAGGCTTCCCAGGGCAGGGCCACAATGATAAAATACGGAAAATATATAGTGTAATATGGAAATGTGGATCTAGGAATTAGAAATAAAGTGAGTGAGTACCATTGCAAGCCGGAAATTAGGCAGAAAATTCCTTGTAAGAATACAAGCAAAGAATAAATCAGTGTTATAAATCGAGTAACTGGAAACTGGTGACATCAACCTGGGACAACAAGAGGTCAACTGTACCGCACCGCACCGGGGACCAGCTTCCCTACCCTACACCCCACCGGGGACCAGCTTCGCTACCCTACGCTAAGTACCTGCCATAAAGTTTGAACAAAATAACATACATACTTACATAATATCACAATTATACGGTATACATATAATATTACAAATATTAAATATATAAATAGGTAAATATATACATATAATTGTATAAACACTACGTACTCGGACCACAAGCTCATTGAAGTGCAAACTAACATTAATAACGGTAGTAGGCCCAAGAGAATCAACAAGCGAGAAGGGCTATTCAATAAATTTAATTTTAATAATAAAAGGATAGACTGGGAGAAAATAAACACGGGAACTTACAAACATTCAATGGGAAAATGTCCTAAGAAATAAAAATCCTACACAAGGAATAGAAAAACTGACTTCTGAAGCATATGAAGTCTGTCTGAAACATGTTCCTTTGAGGAAAGCCAGAAAGAGGTCCAATGTAGAAAGAGAACGCAGACGACATTACAAAAGGAGGAAGAAATTAACGGAAATGCTTAAGCAGACACGACTCTCCATACAAAGAAGAAATAATTTAAACAGGGAGATTGAAGAAATCGAACAGAGACTGAAGCATTCCTATCAGACTGAAGAAAGGCAACTAGATCAGAAAGCATTTCAAGAAATAAAGAAAAACTCAAAATATTTCTTCACATATGCTAAATCAAAAGCGAAAACCACTGCCCGTATTGGACCTATTCGTATTAGCGAAGGTTCATACACTGAGGATGACAAAGAAATTAGTGAAATACTAAAAAAGCAGTATGAGGACATGTTTAGCACTCCGATACTCAGCATGAAAGTGGAAGATTCGGACAATTTCTTTATGAATGATTCCTAAACACCTGTAAATATAACTGATATCAGCACGAGCGTGGCAGATTTTGAAAGAGAAATTGACAATATGCCCATGCACTCAGCCCCGGGTCCAGACTCTTGGAATTCAATGTTTATAAAGAAATGCGAAGTGCCAGTAGCACAGGCGCTCAGTATAGTGTGGAGGGAAAGCTTGGACACAGGGGAGATACCAGATGCGCTTAAAGCAGCAGACATTGCCCCTCTACACAAGGGTGGTAGCAAAGCATTGGCAAAGAATTATAGACCAGCTGCACTAACGTCCCACATAATAAAAGTATTTGAGAGAGTGATCAGGAGTCAGGTCACTAGATTCATGGAAACCAATGACCTCCACAATCCAGGCCAACATGGATTTAGAGCAGGAAGATCATGCCTCTCACAGCTCCTTGACCACTATGACAAAATCACGGAGGCATTAGAGTAAAAACATAATGCAGATGTCATATACACAGATTTTGCAAAGGCATTCGACAAATGTGACCATGGAGTGATTGCACACAAAATGAGGTCAATGGGTATAACTGGTAAAGTAGGACGCTGGACACTCAATTTCTTGTCGAACAGAACACAAAGAGTAACAGTCAATCAAGTAAAATCGAGTCCGAGCGCAGTTAAAAGCTCGGTACCTCAAGGTACAGTCCTTGCACCACTGCTGTTCCTTATTCTCATATCCGACATAGACAAAAACACAAGTAACAGCTTCGTGTCATCCTTTGCAGATGATACAAAAATCAGTAAACATTTATGGTTCGTTTTCATTAAAAATAACACAAGATCGTTTTAAAATATTAGATATATGAAATCTCTCTTAATATCATTCCAATCCTATTGTCAATGATTATTTTAAAGATGCACTCAACATTATAAGATACAGTTAGTGTATTAGGAAAGCTTTTAGGCACATTAAATATAATCATTTATGGTTCATTTTCAACAAAAAACCCAAGATCGTTTTAAAATATTAGATCTATGAAGCCTCTCTTAATATCATTCCAATCGTATTGTCAATGATTATTTTAAAGATGCACTCAACAATATAAGATGCAGTTGGTGTATTGGGGAATGTATTGGGTGAGGCTTTGGAAAACTTAGAGTATAGAAAGAAAATTGTCAGAGTACCTAACAGATGGAATATATTACGCAGTGATGAGGTTGTGGCAGACTCCGTATACACAGTTTCAAATGTAGACACAGTATGATAGAGCCTAATAGGCCCTGGAATCTGCACATTAATTCATTGACAATTAGGAGGTGAAATCAAAGAGCCGAAGCTCGATCCCCCCAAACACAACCTAAGAAGTATACACACACACACACCCACACATACTGGATGAAAATAAATTTTCAACCAGTATATATATATAACTAGTCTTTCTATTTCTTTTTTTCATTAATTACTAAATTATAATATTATATTATTTACTTAATAAAAAAAAGAATAAGAAGTTTAGTTTTATATATACTGTATTCAGTTATGCAGGCCACAAAGTTAGATTAGACCAGTGGAAAGTTTTTCTCCACCAATGGAAAAGTGTTTAAGTCACCTGATGTTCACGTGATCAGATGAATCATCATAGAGGATGAGTCAGACACCATTATTGGATGTGAGATCACGCTGATCACATGAACATCAGGTGACCGTAACCTGCCTGCCCAAAATCTAATTGCATTGTTAAGTAATTTTATAGATGCACTCAATATTATAGGCTGCAGTTGGAGTCTTGGAGAAAGCTCGTAGGCACATTAAAAATAATCGTTTATGGTTTGTTTTCATTAGAAACTCAGGATCGTTATAAAATAATAGATCTATGAAACCTCTCTGAATATCATTCCAATCTTATTGTCAATGATTTTTTATAGATGCATTCAACATTATGAGATACAGTTGGTGTGTTGGGGAAGCTATTAGGCACAATAAAAGTAAGCATTTATTGTTCGTTTTCATGAAAAAACACAAGGTCGTTTTAAAATATTAAATCTATGAAACCTCTCTGAATATCATTCCAATCGTATTGTCAATGAATTTTTTAATGATGTTCTCAACATTATTAGATGCAGTTGGTGTATTGGGGAATCTAGTAGGTACCATAAATATAATCGTTTATGGTTTGCTTTCATTTATAAAACACAAGATCGTTTTAAAATATTAGATCAATGAAACCTCTTTTAATATCATTCCAATCCTATTGTCAATTATTATTTTAAAGATGCACTCAACATTATAAGATACAGTTAGTGTATTGGGAAAGCTTTTAGGCACATTAAATATAATCGATGATGCTGTTGTATGAGTTGTGGGTTGTTGTGAACATGATGCTGGGGGTTGAGTGAAGATGATATTGGTCGTTGTGAAGATGCTGCTGTGTACTGTGTGGTGAAGATAATATGGGTTGTGGTAATTCTGCTGGTGGTTGTGAGGAAAACAAGCTTCTTGGGCTATGTAGTAAACTTGCTGCTGGAGGTATGTGCTGAAGATGCTACTGGGATTGTGTGGTGAAGATGCTGCCTGCGATTATGAAGATGATATTTCGGCTAAGTAGTTAAGATGCTGCTGTAGTTCTGTGGAGAAAATGTTGCAGGGGTTATGAAGATGATGCTGGTGGTTGTGTAATGCTGTTTAGCCTATGTAGCGAACATGCTGCAAGTGTTATGTTGTGTAGAGTCTGTTGGGGTTATGAAAATTCTCCTGGGGGATGTGGTGAAGATGCTGCTTGGGTTATGTGGTGAAGATGCTGCTGGGGATTGTGTGGTGAAGATGCTGCTGGGGGTTATGTGGTGAAGATGCTGCAAGGGGTTGTGTGGTGAAGATGCTGCTGGGGGTTTTGTTGTGAAGATGCTGCTGGAGTTATGTGGTGAAGATGCTGCTGGGGTTGTGTGGTGAAGATACTGCTGGAGTTATGTGGTGAAGATGCTGCTGGGGATTGTGCGGTGAAGATGCTGCTGGGGTTGTGTGGTGAAGATGCTGCAGGGGGTTGTGTGGTGAAGATGCTGCTGGGGTTGTGTGGTGAAGGTGCTACTGGGGGTTGTGTGGTGAAGATCCTGCTGGGGTTATGTGGTGAAGATGCTGCTGGGGATTGTGCGATGAAGATGCTGCTGGGGTTGTGTGGTGAAGGTGCTGCTGGGGTTGTGTGGTGAAGATGCTGCTGGAGTTATGTGGTGAAGATGCTGCTGGGGATTGTGGTGAAGATGCTGCTGGGGTTGTGTGGTGAAGATGCTGCTGGGGTTGTGTGGTGAAGATGCTGCTGGGGTTGTGTGGTGAAGATGCTGCTGGGGTTATGTGGTGAAGATGCTGCTGGGGATTGTGCGATGAAGATGCTGCTGGGGTTGTGTGGTGAAGATGCTGCTGGGGATTGTGCGATGAAGATGCTGCTGGGGTTGTGTGGTGAAGATGCTGCTGGGGGTTGTGTGGTGAAGATGCTGCTGGGGTTGTGTGGTGAAGATGCTGCTGGGGTTGTGTGGTGAAGATGCTGCTGGGGGTTTGTGGTGAAGATGCTGCTGGGGTTGTATGGTGAAGATGCTGCTGGGGGTTGTGTGGTGAAAATGTCGCTGGGGGTTGTGTGGTGAAGATGCTGCTGTGGGTTATGTGGTGAAGATGCTGCTGGGAGTTGTATGGTGAAGATGCTGATGCGGTTTGTGTGGGAAAGACGATGATGTAGGTTGAGTGGTAAAGAAGCTGCTGTGTGATGATAATGATGCTGGGGGTTGAGTGGAGATGTTTTGAGTTGTGGTGAAGATGCTGCAGGAAGTTGTATGGTGAAGATGCTGCAATAAGTTGTATGGTGAAGATGCTGCAGGAAGTTGTACGGTGAAGATGCTGCAGAAATCATGGGGGATTTCAACCATGGGAAGATTGATTAGGAGAACAGAGACTCGCATGGAGGACCAGATACATGGAGAGCTAAGCTGCTGAACGCGGCAACAAGAAACTTTCTAAGCCAGCATATCAAGGGACCGACAAGAATGAGAGGGGAGGATGAACCAGCTATGCTTGATCTGATATTTACCCTCAATGAGTGGGATATAAGGGAAGTTAAGATGGCAGCCCCCTTGGGAATGACTGATCACATTGTATTGATCTTTGAGTACTTGGTAGAGCTAGGACTTATCTCCTCCAAAAAAGAGCTAGAAAACAAAATGCTGGCATACCGAAAGGGGAATTATGAGCGAATGAGAAGTTTCCTAAGGGATATACCATGGGACACAGACCTCAGAGCTAAGTCGGTACAAGACATGATGGACTATGTCACCCAAAAGTGTCAGGAGGCAGTAGACAGGTTTATCCTGGCCCAAAGGAAAAAATCCGAGAAGCAAAAGAAGAATCCATGGTTTAACAGGGCATGTATGGAAGCAAAGGTACTGAACAAAAGGGCGTGGAGGAACTTCCGAAATAACAGAACACCAGAAAGCAGAGAGAGATACCAGAGAACCAGGAATGAGTATGTTAGTGTGAGAAGGGAAGCAGAGAAAATTTATAAAGTGATATAACAAGCAAAGCCAAGACCAATCCAAAGCTACTCTACAGTCACATCAGGAGGAAAACAACAGTGTAAGAACAGGTAATGAAACTTAGAACAGGCGAGGACAGGTATACAGAGAATGACAAAGAGGTGTGTGAGGAACTCAACAAGAGGTGCCAGGAGGTCTTCACAATAGAACATGGTGAAGTCACTGCGCTAGGAGAGGCGGCAGTAAACTAGGCGGCCTTGAAAGGGTTCGAAATTACGAGAGATGAGGTCAAGAGACACCTGTTGGATCTGGATGTGAGAAAGGCTCTTGGTCCATGTTACGAATCTGTGATTGACTCTACAATTATTCATGATAACTATGTATAGCATTTAATCCTTTCCCCCGTTCAGTACTATTATTAGTATGGTATCCAGTTGTGTTCCAGTTAATATTGTATGATTTATATTGTAGCATGCTGTAGTGTGCCTGAGTTACATTTTTTTTGATAGGCTTGTGCAAGTTATTTCTTGTTGGAGGGAGTGTGGCTTCTCCGTCGGGGGATGACCATATTTGGATGTCTCCAGTGTGTGGCCTGTTATCAAGCTAGCGTCATTATTTCACCCTTTGACTGTTTCCTGTTATTGATTGTAACTAATTCCTGTGATTACTGTAACAGTAATATATACCCTTATAATTACTGATTATATTGTTCTTTTGTACTACACTCTGTTAGTAAAGTTTTCACGAGAGTTCATGTGGGTGCAAAGTTGATCTTTTGGTAGGACGCCTGCCTTGCTGGCGGGAGGCTAGCTAGTCGCGTGGGTTAGCTCGCTGGGAGGAGACATGTATTGGAGATAAATCGGTGTATATTGTTTATTTTGCTTAATACTTAGTTAATTTTCGTGGTAAGACTATTTTGTGCTACTCCATTTATGCATTCATGTGTTTAAGAGATTGTCGGTGCTCATTAAGTGATTTTATGATATTATTGCATGCTGAAAGATAATTCTGGCTTCTTATAATTTTTACAATTTATCTGTTTTGATATGTCTTGTTACCCTTAAGTACAGTATATTGTTTTGCATGTTAAGCAGTGTCTTTTGATCATACCTAGGCAAACTTTGAGGCAAGGCTGAAATTATTATTTTTTTTTATTACTGCAAGCAAAAGAACCATACCTAGACTTCAAGAGTTATAATAAAATGAGGGCCACTGTCCGGGAGCATTGATTATTAATTCCCTGTAACCTAATGTACTAAGTAACAGTGCAGATTACTAATATCAATTGCCTTTCTAGGTACTCTGTGGTTATCTAGTGACACCTAACCAAGCCTGTGTACATTTTCTCTGTTCAGTCTGAGCTGCTGTGAAAACTTCTCAACGCTTCACGATTGAGGTAAGTGTTCAGCTTGTGCCAGGGGCCAAGCAAAATTTTCAGTGTTGTTTTAAGTGCTAAGTTGTGATAATTGAGCCAACCATGGAAGATCAGATTGCTGTGCTGGTGGAGCAGCCAAATTTTGGTAAAATTAAAGACTTGAAGAAGTCTGGTTTGTTGTTTCTGGCTGATAAATTGAACCTAACAGTTTCCAGTAAAATGTTAAAGGCTCACTTGTTAAGAGTCATTGTCACACACTTGATGGAGGAGGAGCAACTTGACGATGAGTGTTTAGGAGAGTTAGAAGAAGGGCCAAGTGACCAGGTGGCAATCTTAAAGTTGGAGATGGAGACTAAATTAGAAATGGCTAGACTGGATGCAGAAAAACAGAGGTTGGAGTTGCAGAACCAGCAAAAACAACTTGAGTTGGAGACTAAGCAAAAATGTTGGAGGCTCAGTTGAACTAGCAGAGTATCAAACTAAACAAGCCGAGCAGCAAACTAAACAA
>WNGS01066725.1:0-11052 GCA_020271785.1 Procambarus virginalis | reverse complement strand
AGCAACATTATTCACAATCTCATCTATGTGTGGTAAGGGGTAGGCATCAGCCCGTGAATCGATTGATTGTTTGTGAATAATCTACAACCATTCTTTTCTTGTGATTTTCTCCTTTAGTTACTAATACCTGGGCTCTCCCTGGAGAATGACTGGGTCTAATTATCTCTTCACGTAGCATCCGAGCGGTCTCAGATTTAATAAACAACTTGTCAGCCTCAGAATAGCGTCTGGATTTTACAGCAAGCGGCTTGCAGTCTGGTGCTAAATTACTGAAGAGAGATGGAGCCGGAACTTTGACGGCAGCTAATCCACACATATTCTAAGAGGAGGTCTATCTCCTCCAAAAACCATCTAAGCACAGAATGTTTTGTAAAAAGTTATGACCTAAAATCACATCAGCACACAAACCGGGTAACACTTTGAGATTCACACCATGGTAAGTTTCTCCTTGTAATTCTAAGTCTACAGAACATTGACCCACCGGAATTTTGAAGAGAACGATAAGTAGCCATAGAAACTGCCCCATTGTCAGGATAGACGAGTAACCCCACTCTGCTCGGCAATATTCTTATGAAGAAAGTTCTCAGATCTACCCAGTGTCAAATCAGTGCACTGACTGGAATACCATTGATCTTAGAGCTGAGCACTGATTTATTGAGGCATGCGGGCGAAGTCCAGCTAAAGTAGCAAGCATAGCAGCGGAATGTTGGGTGTTTGAAGCACTATTAGTCTGTTCAGAGATCGGCAGACCTTAGCATAATGACCCTTTTTCTTGCAATTCATACACAGAGCCTCTCTAGCCGGACTCGACTGCGAGGATGTCGAGTGTAACCGCAAAAGAAGCACTTAAAACTACTAGGTGTAGCTGCAGAAACTGTGCCTGTTCTAAGTTTCATTACCTGTTCTTACACTGTTGTTTTCCTCCTGATGTGACTGTAGAGTAGCTTTGGATTGGTCTTGGCTTTGCTTGTTATATCATTTTTATAAATTTTCTCTGCTTCCCTTCTCACACTAACATACTCATTCCTGGTTCTCTGGTATCTCTCTCTGCTTTCTGGTGTTCTGTTATTTCGGAAGTTCCTCCACGCCCTTTTGTTCAGTACCTTTGCTTCCATACATACCCTGTTAAACCATGGATTCTTCTTTTGCTTCTCGGATTTTCCCTTTGGGCCAGGATAAACCTGTCTACTGCCTCCTGACACTTTTGGGTGACATAGTCCATCATGTCTTGTACCGACTTAGCTCTGAGGTCTGTGTCCCATGGTATATCCCTTAGGAAACTTCTCATCGCTCATAATTCCCCTTTCGGTATGCCAGCATTTTGTTTTCTAGCTCTTTTTTGGGGGAGATAAGTCCTAGCTCTACCAAGTACTCAAAGATCAATACAATGTGATCAGTCATTCCCAAGGGGGCTGCCATCTTAACTTCCCTTATATCCCACTCATTGAGGGTAAATATCAGATCAAGCATAGCTGGTTCATCCTCCCCTCTCATTCTTGTCGGTCCCTTGATATGCTGGCTTAGAAAGTTTCTTGTTGCCGCGTTCAGCAGCTTAGCTCTCCATGTATCTGGTCCTCCATGCGAGTCTCTGTTCTCCTAATCAATCTTCCCATGGTTGAAATCCCCCATGATTTCTGCAGCATCTTCACCGTACAACTTCCTGCAGCATCTTCACCATACAACTTTGCAGCATCTTCACCATACAACTTCCTGCAGCATCTTCACCACAACTCAAAACATCTCCACTCAACCCCCAGCATCATTATCATCACACAGCAGCTTCTTTACCACTCAACCTACATCATCGTCTTTCCCACACAAACCGCATCAGCATCTTCACCATACAACTCCCAGCAGCATCTTCACCACATAACCCACAGCAGCATCTTCACCACACAACCCCCAGCGACATTTTCACCACACAACCCCCAGCAGCATCTTCACCATACAACCCCAGCAGCATCTTCACCACAAAACCCCCAGTAGCATCTTCACCACTCAACCCCAGCAGCATCTTCACCACATAACCCCAGCAGCATCTTCACCACAACAACCCAGCAGCATCTTCACCACACAACCCCAGCAGCATCTTCATCGCACAATCCCCAGCAGCATCTTCACCACACAACCCCAGCAGCATCTTCATCGCACAATCCCAGCAGCATCTTCACCACACAACCCCAGCAGCATCTTCATCGCACAATCCCAGCAGCATCTTCACCACATAACTCCAGCAGCATCTTCACCACACAACCCAGCAGCATCTTCACCACACAACCCCAGCAGCATCTTCACCACACAACCCCAGCAGCATCTTCATCGCACAATCCCCAGCAGCATCTTCACCACATAACCCCAGCAGCATCTTCACCACACAACCCCAGCAGCATCTTCACCACACAACCCCAGCAGCATCTTCACCGCACAATCCCCAGCAGCATCTTCACCACATAACTCCAGCAGTATCTTCACCACACAACCCCAGCAGCATCTTCACCACATAACTCCAGCAGCATCTTCACAACAAAACCCCCAGCAGCATCTTCACCACACAACCCCTTGCAGCATCTTCACCACATAACCCCCAGCAGCATCTTCACCACACAATCCCCAGCAGCATCTTCACCACATAACCCAAGCAGCATCTTCACCACATCCCCCAGGAGAATTTTCATAACCCCAACAGACTCTACACAACATAACACTTGCAGCATGTTCGCTACATAGGCTAAACAGCATTACACAACCACCAGCATCATCTTCATAACCCCTGCAACATTTTCTCCACAGAACTACAGCAGCATCTTAACTACTTAGCCGAAATATCATCTTCATAATCGCAGGCAGCATCTTCACCACACAATCCCAGTAGCATCTTCAGCACATACCTCCAGCAGCAAGTTTACTACATAGCCCAAGAAGCTTGTTTTCCTCACAACCACCAGCAGAATTACCACAACCCATATTATCTTCACCACACAGTACACAGCAGCATCTTCACAACGACCAATATCATCTTCACTCAACCCCCAGCATCATGTTCACAACAACCCACAACTCATACAACAGCATCATCGATTATATTTTATAAGATACTAACTGTATCTTATAATGTTGAGTGCATCTTTAAAATAATAATTGACAATAGGATTGGAATGATATTAAAAGAGGTTTCATTGATCTAATATTTTAAAACGATCTTGTGTTTTATTAATGAAAGCAAACCATAAACGATTATATTTATGGTACCTACTAGATTCCCCAATACACCAACTGCATCTAATAATGTTGAGAACATCATTAAAAAATTCATTGACAATACGATTGGAATGATATTCAGAGAGGTTTCATAGATTTAATATTTTAAAATGACCTTGTGTTTTTTCATGAAAACGAACAATAAATGCTTACTTTTATTGTGCCTAATAGCTTCCCCAACACACCAACTGTATCTCATAATGTTGAATGCATCTATAAAAAATCATTGACAATAAGATTGGAATGATATTCAGAGAGGTTTCATAGATCTATTATTTTATAACGATCCTGAGTTTCTAATGAAAACAAACCATAAATGATTATTTTTAATGTGCCTACGAGCTTTCTCCAAGACTCCAACTGCAGCCTATAATTTCGCGCATTTATAACTAGCCGGGTCGTTATAAGTCGTTCTTACGGTTACGCACTTTTAACCATTATTTTAGTTAAATTAAAAAATATTTGTATAAAATTCATTTACTATCCGATTTTGTTTTTCAAATTCTTAAAATGTTCCCCATAAAATTCCCGTTCTCACACAACTCCCATCAGGCATCTCGGCCTACCCGGTCACGTGGTCGGCCCATTGTTTTGTTGTCACGCACAGTGCCCACACCACGCTCCCCTCGCGTCGCGAATTTGACCCGTTTTTCGCATTTCTTTCCGTTCTCGTGTGATTATATCCCATTCAATACGTTGAAAATGGATGCTGAACAAGGAACAAGCAGTGGTACTTCAAAAAGAGGTAGGAAATCGCAGAGAGAAGAGCAGATCGCCATGATCCATAATCAGTATCGTGGGGTCAAGCTCACTCCCTCCAAGATTCCTGATCTGGTTGATGCTTTTCCCGATTCAGATGAGGACGATTTTGAGGCTGATGAACCAGAATGTGATTTGGTTGTTGATGTTTCCTCAAGCGAGCAAGAGAGTTCGTCTGAGAGTGAGGATGAGAGTGAGGAGGAACCCCAAGCCCGGCCACGCGGAAAGCGGACGTGTCCGGTACGGAAGAGGGCTAGGCTCAGTGGTGAGTGGAATCGTAGCAATACTCCTCCCATCGTTGGTGCATTTACTGCAACCCCCGGGATAACAATTCCACCACCAACTACTCCATTGCAGTTCATACAGTTATTTTTTACTAGAGCTATAGTAGAATATCTGGCTTATGAAACAAATTTGTATGCCACACACGTGATGCACCTCGCGGCTCGCTCAGTACAAAAAGCTTGGAAACCTGTGTGTGTGAAAGAAATGGCCCGATATTTGGGGCTGTGCATACTGATGGGGGTAAACAGGCTGCCTACAATGAGGATGTACTGGCAGACGAACCAGATGTGGCATGCTCGCTTCTTCAACGTGTTTATGTCATCTCCGCGTTTCCAAATTATTTCCAAGTTCTTTCACATGTATAACAATAAGGCAGTTCCAGCGGATAATAGTGATAGATTGATAAAAGTGCGACCAGTGATGGATTATTTGTCTCAGAAATTTATGTCTTTATATATTCCAAAGAAAGAATTGAGTCTCGATGAAGGTACAATGCCATGGCGGGGCCGCCTCTCGTTCAAGGTATACAATCCCAACAAGCCAGACAAATATGGTGTAAAATTTTATATGTTGGCCGAGGGCACATCGGGCTACATATATAATTTTGATGTGTATTGTGGCATAGGAAAAACCACAGTCGAAACCGTCACGGGGTTGATGGCGCCCCTAGTCAACAAGGGTTATCATCTGTATATGGATAACTACTATAACTCGGTTTCCCTGACAGAACAATTACGTGAAGTTGGAGTTTACACATGTGGAACACTTAGACTGCAACGTGGCGCCCCCAAGGATCTGCAAGAACTGGCAAAGGCTAAAATGGCAACAGATACCACCATACACAGGCGTAAGGATAACACATTTATCATAGTATGGAAAGACAAGCGCCCCGTCACTGTCATCACCAATCTGCACAATGCCGACACAACAGAAGTAAATCGCAGGAAACGTGTTCGTATGCGAAACGGGAGAACTGGACTCCAACTTGTGAAAGTGAACAAACCCAAGGCCATATGTGAGTACAATCGGTACATGAAAGGTGTTGATCATTTCGATCAAATGATCAAGTATTACGAGTTTGCCAGAAAAACACACAAATGGACCAAGAAGATTACTTTTTATTTTCTACAAATGGCTTTGCACAATGCATACGCATTGTATAAGAACTACTCAACTGATGTAAAAAAGCTGACTTTTCTGGAGTTTCACGCAATAGGAATCAAATCCTTATTGATGTGGAAAAGTGATGACTGGCCAGCAACCACAGGCATACCCCATGCTCCAGACATAGATGCCAACGTAGCTGCTCCAGACATAGATGCCAACGTAGCTGCTCCAGACGCTAGCAACGTAGCTCGTCCTGCTGACGCGGCACCTCCAACAGCCGGCCCATCTGGTTCGAGGCGGGCTCTGTTCACATCGACACCTCAAGCCCAGTCATCATCATCACACAATTCTGAACAGGAGTTCGATGACATAGAAGCCCTTGACTTGACGGATGTGACAGTAGATGTAACCAACAGTCTTGTCATTCCTGAAGAAGACACGCTTCCTGTTGTTCCCTACAAACAAAAACGAATTGTAGATTCAGAACATAGACTGAACTACAAGTTGACGCATGAAATTATCGACCTGAAAAAACGAAAAGGTGCCGTGTTTGTAACAAGTCTGGCATAAGGAAGGACGTCAAACTCGCATGTAAAACTTGTGATGTGGCACTGTGCGCTGTACCTTGCTACACAAGGTACCACCGCAGGAAGGTATTTTGGGTGGAGAAAAAGTAACCACCCGCAACAGCTTCACTCCACCAACGAAACATCTGTTGAGCAACTTCAGGATATCAGGCCTGAAGATGGTGGAGTGAAGAAAAATTGCTCAACTGTTGGTCTTCAATCAACATATACATGGTAAGTACACCTATTTGGAATTTTATTTATCATCAATAACATATTATATTATATACGTATTGTAGACAATTTATTTGCGAATGTTTTGGTACAAAAATGAATATTATATCACCTAAACTTCTATGACTAAGCAGGAAAAAACACAAAGTATTTTTTCTGGTGTTGCGGGGTGGCGGGTGTGGCTCTGGGTGTGCCGGGCGTGTTGCGGTGGGTTCGCTTTACCGGTTCATTTTGCTATGACCAGCCAAATATTTTTATTTGTTTCGTTTATGTCTGTGTAGGATTTTTTACTGTGATCACTGTCATACAAATAAAATTGTGTTGAGACAAGTATAAACTTGACAAACATGGAACAAACGAACCCATTGGGTTCGTTTTTGCCGCGCACGCATAATGAGCGACGTTGTTTTATATTTGGCGCAATTCGTACATATGCTTTTTACATTTTTTATACTTTTCTTCTTATAGAAATTTTATTGCGAACACATTGGTACAAAAAACAAATACCCACATAGAAAAATAAGGCCGGGAACAATATAAATGTATAAACTTTCCAAGCGTGATTTCCCACATGTGTTTTCGCTGGTGCGCTCGCGGGTAACTCATTGTCAACTTCCCACACTCTTGCGGGTGGGCAACGACCTAGAATATACATTCATATGCATATGTCCGTATAGAGAATTTTATTGCGATTCCAATGATACCAAAATTAACGATGTAGGACGACTGTGGACTTCACAACCATTAACAGAATGGAAACATTTTGTTGCTGTTTGGCGCTTTCGGCAAGTAATGTCAATACTTTTTTATGTGGTGCAGATATGCCTTATGATTTGCCGCCATTTTATACATATGTTCTTATAGACAATTCTATTGCGAACACAGTGATACCAAATTTAAATACGTAGGCCAACAAATAGTGTCAGGACAGTAAATAAAGTATACACTTTTTTGTCTCACCGCTTGGCCGCCCGAGGTGCCGAAAGCACAAGCCCAATGTTTTTTCTCTTACGTGGGGGGCGGCAAAGTGATAATTATTAATATTTTAAAACGACCTTGTGTTTTTTCATGAAAACGAACAATAAATGCTTACTTTTATTGTGCCTAATAGCTTCCCCAACACACCAACTGTATCTCATAATGTTGAATGCATCTATAAAAAATCATTGACAATAAGATTGGAATGATATTCAGAGAGGTTTCATAGATCTATTATTTTATAACGATCCTGAGTTTCTAATGAAAACAAACCATAAACGATTATTTTTAATGTGCCTACGAGCTTTCTCCAAGACTCCAACTGCAGCCTATAATATTGAGTGCATCTATAAAATTACTTAACAATGCAATTAGATTTTGGGCAGGCAGGTTACGGTCACCTGATGTTCATGTGATCAGCGTGATCTCACATCCAATAATGGTGTCTGACTCATCCTCTATGATGATTCATCTGATCACGTGAACATCAGGTGACTTAAACACTTTTCCATTGGTGGAGAAAAACTTTCCACTGGTCTAATCTAACTTTGTGGCCTGCATAACTGAATACAGTATATATAAAACTAAACTTCTTATTCTTTTTTTTATTAAGTAAATAATATAATATTATAATTTAGTAATTAATGAAAAAAAGAAATAGAAAGACTAGTTATATATATATATACTGGTTGAAAATTTATTTTCATCCAGTATGTGTGGGTGTGTGTGTGTGTATACTTCTTAGGTTGTGTTTGGGGGGATCGAGCTTCGGCTCTTTGATTTCACCTCCTAATTGTCAATGAATTAATGTGCAGATTCCAGGGCCTATTAGGCTCTATCATACTGTGTCTACATTTGAAACTGTGTATACGGAGTCTGCCACAACCTCATCACTGCGTAATATATTCCATCTGTTAGGTACTCTGACAATTTCTTTCTATACTCTAAGTTTTCCAAAGCCTCACCCAATACATTCCCCAATACACCAACTGCATCTTATATTGTTGAGTGCATCTTTAAAATAATCATTGACAATACGATTGGAATGATATTAAGAGAGGCTTCATAGATCTAATATTTAAAACGATCTTGGGTTTTTGTTGAAAATGAACCATAAATGATTATATTAATGTGCCTAAAAGCTTTCCTAATACACTAACTGTATCTTATAATGTTGAGTGCATCTTTAAATAATCATTGACAATAGGATTGGAATGATATTAAGAGAGATTTCATATATCTAATATTTTAAAACGATCTTGTGTTATTTTTAATGAAAACGAACCATAAATGTTTACTGATTTTTGTATCATCTGCAAAGGATGACACGAAGCTGTTACTTGTGTTTTTGTCTATGTCGGATATGAGAATAAGGAACAGCAGTGGTGCAAGGACTGTACCTTGAGGTACCGAGCTTTTAACTGCGCTCGGACTCGATTTTACTTGATTGACTGTTACTCTTTGTGTTCTGTTCGACAAGAAATTGAGTGTCCAGCGTCCTACTTTACCAGTTATACCCATTGACCTCATTTTGTGTGCAATCACTCCATGGTCACATTTGTCGAATGCCTTTGCAAAATCTGTGTATATGACATCTGCATTATGTTTTTACTCTAATGCCTCCGTGATTTTGTCATAGTGGTCAAGGAGCTGTGAGAGGCATGATCTTCCTGCTCTAAATCCATGTTGGCCTGGATTGTGGAGGTCATTGGTTTCCATGAATCTAGTGACCTGACTCCTGATCACTCTCTCAAATACTTTTATTATGTGGGACGTTAGTGCAGCTGGTCTATAATTCTTTGCCAATGCTTTGCTACCACCCTGTGTAGAGGGGCAATGTCTGCTGCTTTAAGCGCATCTGGTATCTCCCCTGTGTCCAAGCTTTCCCTCCACACTATACTGAGCGCCTGTGCTACTGGCACTTCGCATTTCTTTATAAACATTGAATTCCAAGAGTCTGGACCCGGGGCTGAGTGCATGGGCATATTGTCAATTTCTCTTTCAAAATCTGCCACGCTCGTGCTGATATCAGTTATATTTACAGGTGTTTAGGAATCATTCATAAAGAAATTGTCCGAATCTTCCACTTTCATGCTGAGTATCGGAGTGCTAACATGTCCTCATACTGCTTTTTTAGTATTTCACTAATTTCTTTGTCATCCTCAGTGTATGAACCTTCGCTAATACGAATAGGTCCAATACGGGCAGTGGTTTTCGCTTTTGATTTAGCATATGTGAAGAAATATTTTGAGTTTTTCTTTATTTCTTGAAATGCTTTCTGATCTAGTTGCCTTTCTTCAGTCTGATAGGAATGCTTCAGTCTCTGTTCGATTTCTTCAATCTCCTGTTTAAATTATTTCTTCTTTGTATGGAGAGTCGTGTCTGCTTAAGCATTTCCGTTAATTTCTTCCTCCTTTTGTAATGTCGTCTGCGTTCTCTTTCTACATTGGACCTCTTTCTGGCTTTCCTCAAAGGAACATGTTTCAGACAGACTTCATATGCTTCAGAAGTCAGTTTTTCTATTCCTTGTGTAGGATTTTTATTTCTTAGGACATTTTCCCATTGAATGTTTGTAAGTTCCCGTGTTTATTTTCTCCCAGTCTATCCTTTTATTATTAAAATTAAATTTATTGAATAGCCCTTCTCGCTTGTTGATTCTCTTGGGCCTACTACCGTTATTAATGTTAGTTTGCACTTCAATGAGCTTGTGGTCCGAGTACGTAGTGTTTATACAATTATATGTATATATTTACCTATTTATATATTTAATATTTGTAATATTAAATGTATACCGTATAATTGTGATATTATGTAGTAGTATGTATATTTGTTCAAACTTTATGGCAGGTACTTAGCGTAGGGTAGCGAAGCTGGTCCCGGTGGGGTGTAGGGTAGGGAAGCTGGTCCCCGGTGCGGTACAGTTGACCTCTTGTTGTCCCAGGTTGATGTCACCAGTTTCCAGTTACTCGATTTATAACACTGATTTATTCTTTGCTTGTATTCTTACAAGGAATTTTCTGCCTAATTTCCGGCTTGCAATGGTACTCACTCACTTTATTTCTAATTCCTAGATCCACATTTCCATATTAGTGTATACTGGCAGCAGGTTTTCTTTTACACATGTCTCATTGAATATGACCGCATATTCTGTATTTACTATCTTCTGATTTAGGGCTTCTATCCCTCTAACTATTTTCTTAGCATCAGGGCTTAGCTGAAATAGGAGTTCTCCAAAACTCATTTTCGTAATTTCTGGGTGAAGAAAAGATGTGGATTACTATAGAATGTATTACACTTATTTAAACAATTTGCACGACGTTTCGAACCTCCATGGTTCATTCTCAAGTGAGGAAATGTTACAATGTGGTTTGATTATATACCCGCACTGGGTCAGGTGATAAAACAATAAAGGTGAAAACATAGGGGATACATAGGGGATACATAGGGGATAAATGGGGTGAAACATATGAACATAAGAATAGAGGTAACCGCAGAAGGCCTATTGGCCCATACGAAGCAGCTGGCATCTACATACAAAGATTAATCCAGTGTAATTGGCCTGTTATGTTGGACATTGTCTTCTGTGTTGGCATCGTTATGTTCTGGTCTTGTCCTTACTCTCATTGTGGGAAGAGTAAATAGTCCGTGATTTGGGTGTTCATGGTAGGTTGTTCTGTTCTTATGTGAATTGCTTCAAGAATTTGTAATCTTCTTGCATCTTGGGTTCTGTCTATTATGCATGTATTCTTGTTCAACATTTCTCTGTTAGGGTGATGTCATGGGCTTGTCTCATGTGATTCCTAGGGGCACCAGATTGAAGATGGCATGTCAAACGCCTCGTCAGCTTGGTCGACGTCATACCTAG
>WNGS01066720.1:0-14494 GCA_020271785.1 Procambarus virginalis | reverse complement strand
TGCCTGGGATTGATCTCTATAATCTATTGATATAAGTGCCCGTGTGTGATCTCCATAATCTATCGATATAAATGCCTGTGTTGATCTCTATGATCTATTGATATATATGCCTGAAGTTGATTAAGATTTATATATGACATGATTTGTGCTGAATAATATCATATACGTGAAGTGTTGCCAGTGATATCTCTTTAAGAGGAAGTATAAATATAAAGAAAAGTTCAGTGATCAAGTGAGTGCATTCACAGTAAATATTATTAAGAATAGAGTATCTTTTGGTACAGTGAAAAGTCACTGTGAGAGTATTGTGAATATAGATGTTGATCGTGAGGCCGTGAAATCATAAGTAAGCCATGTGAACGTTGATAGTGTTTTGAAAAAGTTAAATAAACGGGATCGTGACAATTAGAAAACAAGTACTAGTCTGTTCCACGATCGCGAGGGCCCGGTCAGCTGGCATTCTGACAGGTGACACGTGCCGATGTTGGACATATGGTGCGCTCTAGAATATTATGCTATGAATGGAGCGATTGTCATATATTAATTCTGATACATTGATGCATATATATTTCTCGTTGTCTTTAAGTAAATACCAAAACTCTTTGGTGTTTGATATCATCCCTCCATTTATCTGTGACCGTGTTATGATATAAAGTAGAGTGACCTGCCTGATACCACATTATTGGATTTGGCTCTTGCCACAATTACACCTGACCACTGCAGTGTTACTGGACACCTAAAAAAAACCAGTTGGCGACCTTGAGGCTGTGTAAGAGTTCGGTGTCGGGAGGGCCACAGATTGAGGGAACGATCTGTGCTCCCACTCATCTTACAAATCTAAGGCCGGTTGTGAGATCGACTGGGATACTCTCCGAGGCCAGCAGTGGAGCCTAGAGGATTGAGGGAAGACCCGCCGAACGACGGTGAGTAAGGGTTATTGGTGGAGCAACCACCTGGAAGGAGATCCAGTCTACTGTTGCTTTAACCCTTCTATTACGAGAACACAGTGAAACCCCGACATTGGCGACCTTGCCAGGATCAAGAGCAAGATCAAGGTGGTAATTGTGGTATTAATATCAGGCCTAGGTTTTCACTCATTGTCACAAGATGGAGGGTGATAAAGTAGCCAGGTTTATAGACACGAGAGACGAGCAAGTACTGGAGGAGTGCAACAAGGCACAGTTGCAGACGATCGCCGACCACTTGGGATCAAGTTGAGAGCTTCCAAAGTGGGAGAAAGAAGACTTGAGATCATGGCACAGCTCAAGGCACGTGATGAAGCCTTAGGAGAGGAACGGCCAAACACCTGCCAGTGGAGGAGAGAACTTGAGTACGGTGGCAGCAGCGGGGATCCAGTGGCAGCAGGCGCAGTATCAAGCTGGAAATAATGAAGCTGCAGATAGAAGCACAGCTGCGCCGAGAAGAAAGAGAAGCACAGCGCAGCGCGAGGAAGCAGAGAGAGAAGCACAGCTGGCCGAGAAGAAAGAGAAGCACAGCTGAGGCGCGAGGAAGCAGAGAGAGAAGCACAGCTGCGCAGAGAAGAACGAGAGGCACAGCAGCAAAGAGAAGAGCGAGAGCAGAAGCACAGAAGCGTAGAGAAGAACGAGAGGCACAGCTGAAGGAGCGCGAAATAGACGCTAGGACGAAGCTGCAGGAGGTTGAAGCTAACAAGGAGATTGAGCTGAAACGAGCAGAGCTAGGACTAGTTCCAACTACCCCACCACAACAGCCGGAGGACCGCCGAGTGAGAGAGAGGGATTTGCCCGTCTTCGTGCCTAATGAGGCTGAGGGTTTCTTCGAGCATTTCGAGAGGGTCGCTACGTGAAGAAGTGGCCGAGGGCAGAGTGGGCGGAGCTAGTTCAAGGAAGGCTCACTGGTGAAGCTCGTGAAGCTTACAACATGCTCGACCTCCAGGAGTGTACCAACTATGATGCAGTAAAACGGGCCGTGCTCCATTCGTTCAAGCTGACGCCGGAGTGCTATAGGAAAAGGTTTAGAGAATGTACCCGATCGCCAGGAAAATCGTATGCGGAGACGGCGAGGGACATGGAGAGGAAATTCGTGAAATGGTTGGAGTCGGAAGGAGCAAGATCGGCTGAACAGATCAAGAGGCTAATGGTCATGGAAAAGTTCATGTCCGTGCTCTCTCCCGAGATTAGGGTGAGAGTAAAGGAAGCGGACATCAAGGACCCGAGAGCCGCAGCCGATCGAGCAGACATGCTAGAGGAAGCTTACGTCCATGTCGAGAGGGACAGCACCGACCGCCCGCATTCCAGTATGGGAGGAATAATAGAAGGTCGGACGGCTGGAGGACGGGACCGAGTTCTCCCAGTCCTACCCCTCGAATGGAGACAGCAGAGGACAGAAGAGTGCTGTGGAACCGCCGAAGAAGTCACCGAGGGAGAGCTCAAGAGATCTTGTTATCGTCACGGCCGAGAGCTGAGCACGAGTCTTGGAAGGCGCAAGAGGAGTCCGCGGAAGAAGAAGGATCCGTTGTTTCAACTGCGGGTTAATAGGACACATGGCGCGCGAATGTAGACGTCCTAAGCAGCGGGGTTACGTTGCTTTTGTGCGGGTAGAGGACCAGTTAGCCGAAGGAGTGCGGGATGGACCCGTACGTAAGAAGGCTAACCCGTTCGTGCGCGAGGGAACTGTAAGGGTGGGGGACGCAGACCCCATCCCGGTAATGATGCTGAGAGATACTGGGGCGGAATTTACCCTAGTGAGCAGAACCCTTTTCCCTGAGTGTCACGAGAATACCTGTGTAGGTGAGGCAAGTGTGACCACTGTGGGAGGCCCAGTGCAGATGCCCCTACACCAGGTAACCCTGAGTTCGGTTATGGATGCCAAACCCTAGTAGTGGGGGTCTGTGCGACGATGCCCACGAGGGAGGCACAGGTCATTTTGGGAAATGACGCATGTGGAGGACGTGTCCTACCGAACCTCTTGAAGGACGAGGAGTGCTTGGAGCACTTAGAGAAGAAAGGCGAAGTGTTCGACGCCCGTGGGGACGAGAAAGGAATCGCCAGGGAGGCGTTCCCTGTACGTGCCGTAGTTCCGAGGCAGTGCGACAGACGAGGAGGGCGTGGATCTGATAAGGCCGACGAGGAGACGTCCGACGGTCTGGGAATTGATCACCTCGTTAAGGAACCGGAGAGCGAGTGGAGGGCGAAGGCAGCCCAGATGGTGAGGTACAGGTGACCCTCACGGTTCTCAGGGGTGGACCGCACTCGTCTCGAGGAGGTGCAACAGGCAGAATTCCCCAAGTTGATTTGTAAGGCAAAGGAGGACGTATTGGTCCCGAGAAAGCTACTCACTTTAACAGGCATGAAGGCATATTAGTAAGACAGTGTAAACCTGTAAGGATGGAGGTCGGAAAAGCCTCTCCAGGTACGAGAGATCAGGTAGCATTGCCAGCCAAGTACAGAGCGGCAGTGTTGAGTCCGTTGCACGTTGTTGACTCTGCGGGTTGCCTAGGGGTGACCACGAGGCGACGTCCAACGTCGAGGGAAGTGGCTGGGCAACTACAACATCTTTTCTTGGGTGAGGAGGCCCAGGGAAAATCAGGCTGACAGTGGAATATATTCCGGTCTGATGTGTCAGACGAACAGTAATAAATCGGGGAGTGATGCAGATTCGGTCGTCGCCCTACCGATCGCAGTCGAAGGGGGCGGTCGGAAGACTCCACTCCACCTCAGAGACAGCTCTGAGAATGTTCTGCGTAGAGCAGGGAAGAAGAGTGGGAAGAGACAGCGGGCCCTGTTTTGTTGGCCATTTGCAAAGCAGTGGCAGAAACGTTAACTTCTCACAGTTCCAGCTGGTGAACGGACGTGAGGTGTGGAACCTCGGTCCGTAATAGATAAGCAGTGGACGCCCAGGATGACCTCGAAGACGGTCTGCAGACACTGAGGAGTGTCACACATTGGCGGCTGCAATACTGGCTGGAAGCCAAGATTTTCAGTGGAAAGGACAACGTAGTCGCAGATGCGTTGTCCCGCATGCACTAACCAGACATGACTTATTTTAAGGGGAGGGGTATGTGACGGTGTTCCCACCCTTCTAATTCCCAGGCCTGCTGTAAGAGTCATGTCCACTATTCCCGAGCGTTCTCTACATTGCAGGCAACAATTGAACATGTGTGGGAGAGAACAGTATTCTCGAAGAGCCGAGAAATTCGCGAAAATAGAACATTTTGTCCTGTGGGATAGGCCCTTTAGGGAGCCAATATGGCGCTGGCAAGTCTGTCTCCCGCCAAAACTGTGTGACGTCAGTGGCGCCAGATTGGTCACCGTCAGCGACATGGCACTGGGAGCCAATGAAAACCAACTTTGGGAAAAGTGACGTCACATAGGCAGAGGGAGTCCGGCGTGTTGGCGCCAGACGAGATCAGTCTTTCACGACACGTCCGAGAGGTAGGACGCGCGATCGGTCATCCTGTCAGAGTGACGGATTTACCGAACTCCGGTGGATTTAAGCGTCTCCAGTTGTTGGCACGCACTCTGTGAGGTCTTCCTGCAACCCAGAAGTGGCTCAGATAAGGAATTGACAAAATATTGAGCAACAAGTGCTCAGGGACAGGTGCGTTGCAAGAAGTGGGCCGGGCATCGACGTGTGTCGTCGTTGGCAGTTCACCAGTATAAGAGGCAGCTTAGTGGCCGGGCCACCCACCGTGAGTGAACCAGGTTGACAGCCTTGTCAACCAGGTTGAACGTGTGATCGACGATCCTGTCAAGTTTGACAGTAACCCCACCTTCGTGGAACCCTACGAGTCAACAGTTGGATGCAAGCACGTCGAGAAGTCTTCCCAAATACCTAGCGATATATCTAGACGACGAGGGAATTGACAGTGTTGTGAGCTTCAAGTGCTCTGAAGTCGGGTGCTGTGCGTGTGTCGTCCGGGACGGCTGATAACTTCAGTGACTTCGTAGTGGTGAGAGGCAGTTACTCTGGGAGTACAGTGACAAGGACTAATTGGGAAACGTACGACGACCGCCGAGACGTAGGCTGGCTGCCGTAGTTGGGAGGAAAGTTGACGGCCAGGAGACCGACTTCAACCCTGCGACGTACTGTAGGGAAAGAAGCACGGACCTGCTGTGTACAGAAGCGGCGAGACGCGACATCCTAAGGCGTGGGGCTTGTGTTTCTGGATGAACGAGGCGAGAGCCTGGACCAGGAGCTACAACCCAACTGTCATCCTAGGATAGGTGAAGTAGGTGTTTACAGTTCCCTCCCATTTCCCCTTTAGTTAGCTATATATATATTCTTGTCAGGATATTTTATATGTCGTGAGCAAGTCTCACTTGAGTTTAAGTCACAGAGAGCACAGTATGTGGTGAGGCTACCCAGAGCGCTCACAGTATCAATTTACATATATATCTATGTGTGGGTGTGTGCAAGCACCAAGATTCATCAGAGAATTTACTGTGACTATTATTATTGATCTGTGATTATTATTATTATATATATTGGTAGTAAACCAGATATTGGTGTATTGATCTCTATAATCTATTGATATAAATGCCTGTGGATTGATCTCTATAATCTATTGATATAAGTGCCCGTGTGTTGATCTCTATAATCTATCGATATAAATGCCTGTGTGTTGATCTCTATGATCTATTGATATATATATGCCTGAAGTTCGATTACTGATTTATATATGACATGATTGTGTGCTGAATAATATCATATACGTGAAGTGTTTGCCAGTGATATCTCTTTAAGAGGAAGTATAAATATAAAGAAAGTTCAGTGATCAAGTGAGTGCATTCACAGTAAATATTATTAAGAATAGAGTAATCTTTTGGTACAGTGAAAAGTCACTGTGAGAGTATTGTGAATATAGATGTTGATCGTGAGGCCAGTGAAATCATAAGTAAGCCATGTGAACGTTGAATAGTGTTTTGGAAAAAGTTAAATAAACGGTGGTCGTGACAATTAGAAAACAAGTACTAGTCTTTCCCACGATCGCGAGGGCCCGGTCAGCTGGCATTTCTGACAGGTGACACGTGCCGATGTTGACATATGGTGCGCTCTAGAATATTATGCTATGAATGGAGCGATTGTCATATATTAATTCTGATACATTGATGCATATATATTTCTCGTTGTCTTTTAAGTAAAATACCAAAACTCTTTGGTGTTTGATATCATCCCCTCCATTTATCTTGTGACCGTGTTATGATATAAAGTAGAGTGACCTGCCTGATACCACATTATTGGAATTTGCTCTTGCCACAATTACACCTGACCACTGCAGTGTTACTGGCCACCTAAAAAACCAGTTGGCGACCTTGGAGGCTGTGTAAGAGTTCGGTGTCGGGAGGGCCACAGATTGAGGGAACGATCTGTGCACCCACTCATCTTATAATCTAAAGGCCGGTTGTGAGATCGACTGGGATACTCTCCGAGGCCAGCAGTGGAGCCTAAGGGATTGAGGGAAGACCCGCCGAACGACGGTGAGTAAGGGTTATGGTTGGAGCAACCACCTGGAAAGGAGATCCGGTCTACTGTTGCTTTAACCCTTCTCTTACGAGAACACCGTGAAACCCCGACAATATGTACCCACAAAAGATAATCCAGCTGACTATCTCTCCCGAGGACTGACTTTACGGCAATTAACAAAGGCAGAGATGTGGTTCAATGGACCTCAGTGGCTAATCAGCGACCAGTGGCCTGAACAAAAGCCACAAGTCATTGTGACCAATGTTACTGTTCCCACTGAGAACCCAGAACCACCTCGGACTTTGGTAATTGATCCTACTCGGTACTCTGAATTGAACAAGCTTATAGGTGTCACCCAAGTAGTGTTTGATTTTCTAAAGAAAATAGGAATCAAGCATAAATTCCCTAATACCCTAAGGTATTGGGTCAAAAGAGCTCAGATCGACACATTCGGGACAGAATTTGACAATGTTCCAAAGAAGCTACAACGTGATCTGGGTCTCTGGTTAGACACTGACAATTATAACATAATCAGATGCGGAGGCCGCTTACAGCACGCTGACATAGATTTGGAAGCAAAAAATCCAATATTGCTCCCTCGTCACCACATAGTAAGCAAACTAAGTGTGTTACATATACACAAATACTGCACTCTGCATGGTGGGGTATTAGATACTCTCACAGACTTAAGACAACAGTACTGGCTACCCCAAGGTAGACAGACAGTAAAATCAATAATCAAATCCTGTGTTGTTTGCCGGAGATACGATGCCAGAGTGTGTCCATATCCTGGCCCACCTCCACTTCCGAAGGAACGAGTCGTACATATTCGTCCCTTTGAGACTACAGGAGTAGATTTCACAGGAGCACTAACACTTACAGGCACTAAAGACAAGAAACCAGTAAAAGCTTACATCTGTCTTTTTACTTGTGCCACAACAAGGGCAGTCCATCTAGAAGTGACTCCCGATATGAGTGCCGAAGCATTCTTACAGGCTTTCCGCAGGTTTGCTTCACGTAGATCCTGTCCTAAGTTAATGATCTCAGACAATGGGTCCAACTTAGTGGCAGGAGAAGCATGTCTGAGGAAAATCTGGACACATCCAAAGGTACGCACAGCCCTAAATCAACGGCAGTGCCATTGGAAATTCATACCTCCCAGAGCACCATGGCACGGAGGCTTCTATGAACGCATGGTTGGTACGGTAAAACGTTCTCTACGGAAAACCCTACACCGCCAAAAGATTGACCTGCAGGAGCTTCAAACAGTAGTCATAGAGATAGAAGCACGAGTCAATAACCGACCACTTACCTACCTCTCTGATGATGTTTTGCAGCGTGAACCATTAAGTCCAGCTCATTTGATGTATGGTAGACCTCTCAAAACACTTGTGTCCCTTACGGATGAGGAACCAGAGGATCCTTCATATGTCCAAGAGAGGGATTTGGTTCAACGTTTCAAACATCTATCAAGGGTGATAAGTCGGTGGAATGACGTATGGACTCGAGAATACCTTACAGCTCTGAGAGAGTATCATTACGGGGCAAACAACCCCTACAACAGAATTAACTTGAACCCTGGTGACATAGTTCTGGTGGATAGTGATGGACCACGCTCAGAGTGGCCTTTAGGTCAAATAGTCTCTGTTCATCCAGACAGCCAGGGCATCTTGAGAATAGTGAAAGTGAAATGCCGAGGCAACACTACTCTCAAAACTTTAGAGAAATTAGTTCCTTTAGAACTGGCCAGGAACGAAGACGTACAGCGACTTCCAGCACCCGATACGCCAGTACGGGACATACGTCCCCAAAGGACTGCAGCTCAACAATGTAAACTCAAATTAAAGCAGCATTATAATTCTGAAGGAGAAGAATAAAGTGATCGCAGTCCTTACCGGGACTTCGACCCGTGTTCTTCCCCCCGGAATTATGTCGGGAAACCGACACACTCATACACAAATAGTATAGTCTTCCCTTAACAGTATCCTCTTAAAATTAGAGAATGGGAGACTCCGTGACGTCATCGACGTCGCCGCAGTATTTACATTATTAAACCACTGTTCATACAACAGTTTAATGTCTAAATTGAATAAAAAAGTGTTCAATAAGACTGAATATAATTATTAACACCAAAATATAGCTTGATTCCCTTGTTAACGTAAATTTAACTTAGAAGTGGAAAAAATATTGGAACAAGGGAGCAGAGCGTCTCTTACAGACGCCACGCTCACACGAAAACAATAACAATGGGTGCTCGTGTGTTGTGATAATGGCCACACAGGATAGACCTACTCTGCCTTAAGAAACTGCCATAGCAACATCACTACTACAAATAAGAGCACTCCAGTATCCGTCTTACCAAGTATTTGTTTATTATTCTAGTGCACTGATTAATATCAAATGGTATTGGCGGTTATGATATATGAACAACACCAACACCATGTACGTGTACCCCATTTTACAGCCCTCACATACCATGTTATACCTGTATTGATATGTTTAGGGAACAGTATTAACTCTTTGCATCCCATACAGGTAAAATTGTGACTTGGAACAGCAAGTAGCTGAGCAGTAGAACTATGTACATGTACCTAGCTGTTGCCAGCCTTGAAGGCCTCCACAGCCGCCATTGGCACCATGAGGCACAGGGCCACACCCACATAGATGCTACCATGACACAGCCTTAGTGGGCCCTTACTACAGGCTCAGATAAGGCCATTCTAGTTATTGTAGTAGTAGTATTCATAACTAGTAATAATTGTTGAAATAATAGTAGATTAGACCACCATATGTGGTATGATAAAATAATATAATTAAACTTAGGTAAACAATTTGTAGTTTAAGAAGGAGCCATTACAAAGTGGTTTAAGCTACAAATTGTCCCCCCCAATTTGTGTGAGATTAATTTCAGGCAGTTTTAACAAGTACATACAGTCCACTCAATTTCTTACCTACTAAGAAAAAATAAGATAAACTTTAATTTACTGAAGTCAATTAAAAGGAGATATACTGCCTGGAGTTTTTACCACAGATTGGAAGTCTGAAGGTAGTCTTGCCACTACTTAGGTATATTGTACTGAGACTAGGATCCCTTCAAAGGTGGAGTGAAAGGTAGATCTTGTGGCTACCTGTATGAGGAGACTGAGCCCGAAGCAGAGGGCTCCACCTCAACCTAGCATGGAGGATAGTGCAGATGATGAGGTCAGAGTTCTGGTGTCTCATATGTTCGCACCAGAATTCGAGGTTGGCCACACCTTGGGTGAGTTGCAGGGCTGACCCCAGTCTTTCATAATGTTGCTAGGAGGCCATCCCATTGTTAAAAGAACTAAAGGAGGTGATGGGACACTATTTCCATGATCAGCTTCTGATGAGACGATGGAGAGCAGCCTTCAGCTTCCTCATCAGACGACGGAAGTAGTTAGCCGACGCGTTCTTCCTAGTTAGTGCCAGAAGAGAGTACTCCAAAGACGGACATCATGGCATCGCCAGTGTGTGTCACAAGACTGTTGAGTTTTACGCTTGGCCCAAGATGAAGAAAGATGTGGACAGATTTTGAAACTTATGTGAAGTGTGTCGGATCTTTGGAGAACCTGACCAAACAGTTTCTTGGGCCCCATTGCAACCAATTGTCGTTGCTCGGGAACTTTTCCACAAGTCGTAACGGAAAGCTTGAGACTAATGCCCAGAACAAGGTCTTGGAACATTTATCTGTTTATTCTGATGTGTACCACAACCAGATTCTTGGAGTCCGATGCTGTCCGGAACATCGGGTTCTAAACCCTTATTAAGCATCTGGTGAACTTATTTTCTTTGGTTTGTCCCAGGTGATCCAGATAGATAAGCGGAGCAACTTCAGGTCGGTCATTTTCACTGATTTTATACCTTGACCTTGGACCTTGAAGCAAATGCTCAAGCTACAGGGAAGTGTTTCGAGTTGGAGTGCGATAAGTCTTTCATGTTTTATTTGCCACTTATGAAGGGTTATAGAATTCCTCCCTTCGAGCTGATTTTTGGACACCAGGTAAGGGGGGACCCTTGAAGATACTCTGCAAGAAGCTTATGAGGAATGTAACTTTGTCCGAGGATGGTCAATTCCCGATTGACATCTGGAAGAGGTTGAGTTTTAGTACGGAATTGCCTCAAACATTTATGGACACTCAAGAAGGTCATACAGAACCGTCATGAGAGGTTCCAAGGCCAAGCAAAGGAGGTTTGAGCCAAGTGACCTTGTTTTGGTGTTCAAACCTCGAATGGGGACTTTCATGTCCCACAAATTTTATGGGCCCTACAGAGTCGTTGAGACAGATTGGATGATTTAGCCTACAAGGTGTGTCACCTAGAACAGTCAGCAGGTAATCGTTGTCCATCAGAATAGACTGAAGTATGTCAGGGCCTAGTCGTGTGAGCTGCACTGTTAGTTGTGATCCCAGGACTGAGGAAGATTCGGGTGGTAGGAAATTGGCTATCCCAGATCTGCTTCCTTTTAGTTAAATTAGGGAGATGCTATGTCATTCACAGAAGATCCAATGTGATGAGGTTCAGCAGTTGCTGGAGATGCTTGACGAACGTGACGAACCACTTTTTGGGAAATTCCTGCTCAGACAAACCTCATCTGCCATCTGTGTTTTTCAAAATGGGAATTTTAGGTTTTCACAGAAATCATTAATTTGTCATAAAATACGACCACAATTCATTAGTATTCATGGACAAATTGAAACTGCAACACCAAAGAATCCTACAGGGATCACATTTTCTCTGGAAATTCAATTTGATAATGCACCATATCCTTGAAATGTTTAATGTATTGGCAGATGTCTTACTTTGTATACGTCTTTCAGATTTAACTTAGGTACTATGGACATGAACTCCCAGTTGAGTTTTAAGAGCTTATATAGTGTGAAATTTATTATTAATGTACAAACTTTAATTTCGTATCATTGAATTTTATTTTTGTTTTGGCGTAATCTGTGTGGAATGTTAAAAATTAAATTTTCAAAGTTTAAAAACTACTTCCAAGTAGTTGCATTATCATTTCTCTAGATGCAGAGGGGAATGTTTTGAATGAAGGGAGAGCCTTGTCACAACCTTAATTGTATTTTGTTTGTTATATTTAAGACAAAAGTCGAGCAATTAATTTTGATTTTCTATTGCTTAGGCTACGTTAATAATGAAATGTTGTTGTGAACCTGTAAATATTTCCCTTAACTTATTCAAGCCTTTAGGCCATAAAATAAGTCTCATATATCCCATCATGTTAATTTGCCGTGCAATAAAACAGTGGAATGAGTTATAGTGATAGAACAACACCATTGCAGGTACATATTGCATTTGTGGTAATCGAGTTGCTTTGTGTGCTACTAAATAATGCTGCAGGGTCTTGATTATATAGCATTCCTGCAGGAAATTTATGTATATTAATGTTGCAAAATTCATGTTGCCTAATGAATTTCATATCTGTAAACTTATATAACCAGTTTACCCCGTATGACATTAAAAATATAATATTTATTATGATAGTTTCAGATTCTCTGGGCAGTGAGGCAACGGATAATTTTGTTTAGTTCATTGGCTTTAAAAATGGTGTCATATGTTCATCCCTGTGTATTTGTCTGTCAGTGTAACTAATTGAGGTTTATTGCCATACGGGAGAACAGTGCTTGTTAGAAGCACTGTAACCAGCTGTATATGTAGACGTTATGGAGAGGCTGTCACCAGAGGTAAACTACACGTAATGGGACAGCCTGCCTACAGGCTCCAGCCTAAATAGTGGACACTAACTATACCTCCAATAACGAATTTGACAATTAAAAAAAAAGTTTGACAGTCACTGAATATGCCAACCGAGAGACAGGTGGGTCCCAGGAACTGATCTCGACTATGTAAGCTTTGCTAGTCGAGTAAAGTACTTTTGGGTCAGCACACAAACTAATATGGTTGAAGGCCGCTGTACTATTACACTAACTCCATCAACTATTAATTACGATGTGACCGGCCGCGAGGCCCTGCTCGTGAATCATTAATAACTCATGACACTTGGATGATCACCTCCTTATTATTCACCATTATTCATCACTCCCACTGTGCCCTACTCTCCCTCCTCCTTATATTCCAACCCTTCCTTACATCCACCGTCCACACTATCCTCATCTTCTCCATCCACATCATCTACACTATCATTCTTGATCTTCCCCTTCCTCCCCCTTGTTGCAGTACATCCTCCATCCCATCTCCCTCCTTCCCACTTCCTTCCTTTAATCATTCTTTCACTCATTCTTCTTTCTCCTCCCTACTCACCTTCATCTTCTTCCTTGTGCTCCTTATTTTTATCTTCCTCTTTTTTCTTCATATCCTCTTTAATTTTCTACCTCCATTACAACTTCATATAAGTCTTGTCCTTCATATAGTCCATCATTTTATCTTCTGCTTCCTTGTATGTCCTTATTCCTTCCCTGTTCCTTCTCTCCACCTTACTCCCCCACCTCCTACTTCCTAATTCAACTTACTACATATCTCAGCTTGGAATTCCATAGAACAACCAAGAGGAGTCATAAGAACAACTATATAAATGCGGATGGTAGCTCCAGTAAAGCAAATGAGCTGTGTGAATGGACATGTCATTAGAACCTAACATTATAGGAGTGGTAGAGGCCTACATTTCTGGGATAGATATTAACGTAGAACAGAAAGAAAGCAAATTAACGGAAAAGCTGGCAACTCGCAGCCTAGTGACTGACAGCCTGGTCAGGCCTAGTGACTGACAACGTGGCGAGGCCTAGTGACTGACAACCTGGCCAGACCTAGTGACTGACAGCCTGGCCAAGCCTAGTGGCTGACAGCCTGGCCAAGCCTAGTGACTGACAGCCTGGCCAGGCCTAGTGACTGACAACCTGGCCAGGCCTAGTGACTGACAGCCTGGCCAGGCCTAGTGGCTGACAACCTGGCCAGGCTTAGTGACTGACAACCTGGCCAGGCCTAGTGACTGACAACCTGGCCAGGCCTAGTGACTGACAACCTGGCCAGGCCTAGTGACTGACAACCTGGCCAGGCCTAGTGACTGACAGCCTGGCCAGGCCTAGTGACTGACAGCCTGGCCAGGCCTAGTGACTGACAGCCTGCCAGGCCTAGTGACTGACAGCCTGGCCAGGCCAAGTGGCTGACAGCCTGGCCAGGCCTAGTGACTGACAGCATCTTGTCTCGGCTCCGTCAACATTGCATTACACATCATGTGCTAAGCGTTCAGCTCACCACCTGATGAGAATACCTATCAGTGAATGGTCTTGTCCAGAAGACAAGACTATCAATATGTATTTGTTATGTGAGCGGACCACACATGACTGTCCTTGTGCAGCTCAGCCTCGGCCTGTTCCGCTTACATCACAAATGCACATTAACAGTCTTCCAGACAGCGAAAGGGAAGCTCTGCTTGAACACAGACACTATACATTGTATATGCGCAGTTTGTGAGTGCTTTCTTTGGCACCACGTGAGATAAAATCTTGACATTAACATGTCATCAATGGGATTATCATTTGATGCCTAACCCTAGAAATTGTTTCATTTAATGTTTAATTACTTTTTATATGATTGGCATATATCATTTTATGTCAGGTTAGTATCATATCAGGTTACTATATCACGTCAGGTTACTATATCACGTCAGGTTACTATATCACGTCAGGTTACAATATCACGTCAGCTTCCCCGCGAAGTGGTAGGAAGCCAGTGTTCACCAGGAGCTGGTACTCTCCACCTGCCACAACCTACAACATACAAATAGCTCAAGATGATTTCAAGATAACCTCTCAAGTTTACCTGACCAGAAACGTATGAACTCAAGGAACCCGCCTGACACAACAATGCACAGAAAACGTGAATATTTGTGAGCCGGTCCTTTTCATAGCGCTTTGTAATTTGTTCAGCGGGGATCATAACGTGCTGGATGACAGGACGTTTGGGTAGAGCTTTCACCTCGGTAGGTGTAGACTGACGAAGGAATGATCGCTAGCAGTGTGTTACTCTTGAGAATGATCGCTAGCAGTGTTGCTCTTGA
>WNGS01066714.1:0-12967 GCA_020271785.1 Procambarus virginalis | reverse complement strand
ATTGTCTTTCCGCCTCTCTTCTCATCCTGACATATTCATTCCTGGCGTTCTGGTATCTTTCTCTGCTCTCCAGAGTCCTGTTATTCCTATAGTTTCTCCATGCCCCTTTACTTTGCTGCTTAGCTAGCTTACATCTCTGATTAAACCATGGGTTTCTCATTTTCATTTCTCTGTTTTCCTTTTGGACTGGGACAAATTTGTTTGCTGCGTCCTTGCACTTCTGCGTGATGTAATCCATCATATCTTGAGCCGTCTTTCCCCTGAGCTCTGTTTCCCATGCTATTTCTGTCAGAAATTTTCTTATCCCCTCATAGTTCCCTTTCGGTATGCTAACCTTTTGGTTTCGGTATCCCTCCTCGAGTTCAATAACCCTTCTTCAATCAGGTACTCAAACACCAGTACACTGTGGTCGCTCATTCCTACTGGGTCCTCAAAACCGATTTCTCTTATGTCGGAGTGGTTCAGAGTGAAGACTAGGTCGAGTCTCGCTGGTTCGTCATTGCCTCTCATCCTTGTGGGTTCGCCGACATGCTGGGTTAAAAAGTTTCTTGTCACCACTTCCAATAGTTTGGCTCTCCTCGTATCCTCGCCTCCATGCGGTTCCTTGTTCTCCCAGTCAATCCTTCCGTGATTGAAGTCGCCCATGATGAGCAGGTGGGATCTATTTCTACAGGCAGCAGAGGCTGCCCTCTCAATTATAGTGTTAACTGCCATGTTGTTGTTTTCATTCTCTTGACTGGGTCTTCTGTCATTTGGTGGAGGGTTGTATATTACTGCTACTACTATTCTTGGTCCTCCCATTGTCATGGTGCCTGCTATGTAGTCTCTGAACTCCTCACAGCCCGGGATGGCCATCTCCTTAAAACTCCATTCCTTTCTCATGAAAGGAATGTGTGTTGTGTGTGTGTGTGTGTGTGTGTGTGTACTCGACTATTTTTGCTTGTGGTGCTTCAGCTTTTGCTCTTTGGTCCCGCCTCTCAACTGTCAATCAACTAATGTATAAATTCCTGAGCCTACTGGGCTGTATCATATCTACAATTGAAACTGTGTATGGAGTCATCCTCCACCACATCACTGCCTAATGCATTCTATCTGTTAACTACTGACATTGAAAAAGTTCTTTCTAACGTCCCTGTGGCTCGTGTGGGGTACTCAGTTTCCACCTGTCTCCACTTGTTCGTGTACCACCAGTGTTGCATAGTTTATCCTTGTCTAACCAGTCGATTCCCCTGAGGATTTTGTAGGTTGTGATCATGTCTCCCCTTATTCTTCTGTCTTCCGTAGGTGCATTTCCCGCAGCCTTTCCTCGTAACTCGTGCCTCTTAGTTCTGGGATTAGTCTAGTGGCATACCTCTAAACTTTTTCCAACTTCGTTTTGTGCTTGACAAGGTACGGGCTCCATGCTGGGGCCGCATACTCCAGGATTGGTCTTACATATGTGGTATACAAGATTTTGAATCATTCCTTACACAGGTTCCTGAAGGCTGTTCAGATGTTAGCCAGCCTCGCATATGCAGCAGACATTATTCTTTTTATGTGGGCTTCAGGAGACAGGTTTGGTGTGATATCAACTCCTAGATCTTTCTCTGTCCGTTTTATTAAGTACTTCATCTCGTATTCTGTATCCTGTGTCTGGCCTCCTGTTTCCACTGCCTAGTTTCATTACTTTGCATGTAATCGGGTTGAACTTCAATAGCTATTTGTTGGACCATTCACTCTGTCTTGGTCATCCTGTAGCCTCCTACTATCATCCTCTGTTTCAATCCTCCTCATAATTTTTGCATCATCAGCAAACATTGAGAGAAACGAGTCTATACTCTCTGGGAGAAAGTGTGTGTGTGTGTGTGTGTGTGTGTGTGTGTGAGAAAATTAGGGTGAAGGACTTACCCGTAATCTATGCACGCTTATGGCTGTACAAGAATGTAATTTTTTATATAATATATAAAAGTTACTCTATTTGAAGTGTGTGTGTGTGAAATTTGAAACGTCTTTCGTCTGGAAAAACTAATTATTTGACTTTCCTCCAAAGCCATTTTCTTGTTTGCCACTCATTATGTAGCGTTCTGTGCCTTTCACGTAAAAGTATGGGGCAGCTGAGGTCAATGCATTTTCTTTCATCTAGTGAAATTTCGCACATGCCAGGAAGGAGAAAAGATTAAATATTGATCCAAAGCAACATTTTCATTGCCTTTGTATATTTAACAAAAAACTGGGATTATAGTAGCTGCTTTCTAATCCTTTTCTATTTCCAGAAAATCTGTCAGCAAATGCCCTTTACATGTTTGTACTTGTATAGATACATTTAAAGTTGAATGCACTAGTTAATTTGTTAAAAACATACTTAAAAGGGCCTTTCTGTTGCAGGTGTGTGAGGGAGCTGCAGGTGTGTACTCGCCTAGTTGTGCTTGCAGTGGTTGAGCTTTGGATCTTTGGTCCCGCCTCTCTACTGTCAATCCACTTCTGTGCAGATTATGAAGTTTATTGGACTTTCATCAAATCTACATTTGAAACTGTGCATGGAGTATCAGTAGGTCCCGATATAAATATCGTTACCCCCTGATTGATGTAGATGAATATTAAGCCATCCAAAAGGTGGCACGGGCATGAATAGCCCGTAAGTGGTGGCCCTTTTGAGCCATTACCAGTATCAATAGATGATACTGGAGATCTGTGGGGGCACAACTGCACCCTGCATGACGGGAGATGTCTCCCGGACCAAATGGTGACCAAATGGTAGTTACCCCCCGATAATATATATATATATATATGTTATTAAATATGACCGAAAAAGTAAGATTAATAATTCTAACACGAATTTTCTCAATTTTCCTTATGTTTGTTTTTACTGATGACGGTAAATGAAAAATCAATTCTCCAAAATTCATTCTTTATTTCTTAGTCTGACGCGACACTTGAGCGCGTTTCGTAAAACTTATTACATTTTCAAAGACTTTAGTTACACACACACAGAACAACTATAACTGAACAGAGTTGAAACAGCTTTTCTTTTTTATACCTGCATTTGGGTGAGGTGACATGTTACAATGGTTTGGGGTGAGGTGAGAACAAACACAGAACACGAAACAATGGGTATAAGCTAAAGGGAAGAATAGATCTGTAACTGCAGAAGGCCTATTGGCCCGTATTTCTTGATGTTTCTATATTGGAGCGGAGTCTTGAAGTGGGTAGAATATAGTTGTGCGTTAATTGGCTGTTGATTGCTGGTGTTGACTTCTTGATGTGTAGTGCCTCGCAGATGTCAAGCCGCCTGTTGTCGCTGTATCTATCAATGATTTCTGTGTTGTTTGTTAAGATTTCTCTGGTGATGGTTTGGTTGTGGGAAGAGATTATATGTTCCTTGATAGAGCCCTGTTGCTTATGCATCGTTAATCGCCTGGAAAGAGATGTTGTTGTCTTGCCTATATATTGAGTTCTTTGGGGCTTACAGTCCCCAGTGGGCATTTGAAGGCATAGACGACATTGGTCTCTTTCAAAGCGTTCTGCTTTGTGTCTGGAGAGTTTCTCATGAGTAGGTTGGCAGTTTTCTTGGTTTTATAGTAAATCGTCAATTGTATCTTCTGATTTTTGTCTGTAGGGATAACGTTTCTATTAACAATATCTTTCAGGACCCTTTCCTCCGTTTTATGAGCTGTGGAGAAGAAGTTCCTGTAAAATAGTCTAATAGGGGGTATAGGTGTTGTGTTAGTTGTATCTTCAGAGGTTGCATGGCGTTTCACTTTCCTTCTTATGATGTCTTCAATGAAACCATTGGAGAAGCCGTTGTTGACTAGGACCTGCCTTACTCTACAGAGTTCTTCGTCGACTTGCTTCCATTCTGAGCTGTGGCTGAGAGCACGGTCGACATAAGCGTTAACAACACTCCTCTTGTACCTATCTGGGCAGTCACTGTTGGCATTTAGGCACATTCCTATGTTTGTTTCCTTAGTGTAGACTGCAGTGTGGAAACCTCCGCTCCTTTCCATGACTGTTACATCTAGAAAGGGCAGCTTCCCATCCTTCTCCATCTCGTAAGTGAAACGTAACACAGAATTCTGCTCAAACGCTTCTTTCAGCTCCTGCAGATGTCTGACATCAGGTACCTGTGTAAAAATGTCGTCAACATACCTGCAGTATATGGCCGGTTTCAAGTTCAAGTCGACTAAGACTTTTTCCTCAATAGTACCCATGTAGAAGTTTGCAAACAGGACGCCTAGGGGAGAACCCATAGCGACCCCATCTACTTGCTTATACATGTGCCCATCCGGGCTCAAGAAGGGTGCCTCCTTAGTACAAGCTTGGAGTAGTTTCCTCAGGATATTTTCTGGCATGTCAAGGGGAGTACAGGCCGGGTCTCGATACACTCGGTCCACTATCATCCCGATTGTTTCATCCACAGGTACGTTGGTGAACAGTGATTCTACGTCCAACGATGCTCTTATCCCTGTAGCCCGTGTTCCCCGCAGTAAGTCAACAAATTCCTTCGGGGATTTCAGGCTGAAGTTGCACGGGACATAAGGAGTCAGTAAGCCGTTGAGTCGTTTCGCCAGTCTGTACGTGGGTGTGGGTATCTGGCTGATAATTGGCCGAAGTGGGTTTCCAGGCTTATGCGTCTTGACGTTTCCATACGCATATCCAGGTTTATATTCTCCAATAATCTTTGGCAGGTGGAGTCCGGATTTCTTGGCATTCACAGTTTCAATCAACTTGTTGACCTTTGTTTTCAATTCGGCTGTAGTGTCCTTCGTTACCCTTTGGAATTTAGTTTGGTCAGAGAGTATGTGGTTCATTTTCGCCAGATATTCGTCTTTCTTAAGGATGACGTATATTGGCGACTTGTCGCCTCTCCTGACAACTATCTCCTTGTTCTCACGAAGGCTCTTGGCTGCCGCTTTGAGCTCGGGGGTCAGTATGGTACTTCTGTAGTTGCCTCGATTCTTTCCTCCTTCTGCAATAAGTTCAGCTTGTAAGGTGTCTTTGGTGGTGACCTTCTTTTGTGCTTCGAAGTATCACACACACAAAAGACACCTTACAAGCTGAACTTATTGCAGAAGGAGGAAAGAATCGAGGCAACTACAGAAGTACCATACTGACCCCCGAGCTCAAAGCGGCAGCCAAGAGCCTTCGTGAGAACAAGGAGATAGTTGTCAGGAGAGGCGACAAGTCGCCAATATACGTCATCCTTAAGAAAGACGAATATCTGGCGAAAATGAACCACATACTCTCTGACCAAACTAAATTCCAAAGGGTAACGAAGGACACTACAGCCGAATTGAAAACAAAGGTCAACAAGTTGATTGAAACTGTGAATGCCAAGAAATCCGGACTCCACCTGCCAAAGATTATTGGAGAATATAAACCTGGATATGCGTATGGAAACGTCAAGACGCATAAGCCTGGAAACCCACTTCGGCCAATTATCAGCCAGATACCCACACCCACGTACAGACTGGCGAAACGACTCAACGGCTTACTGACTCCTTATGTCCCGTGCAACTTCAGCCTGAAATCCCCGAAGGAATTTGTTGACTTACTGCGGGGAACACGGGCTACAGGGATAAGAGCATCGTTGGACGTAGAATCACTGTTCACCAACGTACCTGTGGATGAAACAATCGGGATGATAGTGGACCGAGTGTATCGAGACCCGGCCTGTACTCCCCTTGACATGCCAGAAAATATCCTGAGGAAACTACTCCAAGCTTGTACTAAGGAGGCACCCTTCTTGAGCCCGGATGGGCACATGTATAAGCAAGTAGATGGGGTCGCTATGGGTTCTCCCCTAGGCGTCCTGTTTGCAAACTTCTACATGGGTACTATTGAGGAAAAAGTCTTAGTCGACTTGAACTTGAAACCGGCCATATACTGCAGGTATGTTGACGACATTTTTACACAGGTACCTGATGTCAGACATCTGCAGGAGCTGAAAGAAGCGTTTGAGCAGAATTCTGTGTTACGTTTCACTTACGAGATGGAGAAGGATGGGAAGCTGCCCTTTCTAGATGTAACAGTCATGGAAAGGAGCGGAGGTTTCCACACTGCAGTCTACACTAAGGAAACAAACATAGGAATGTGCCTAAATGCCAACAGTGACTGCCCAGATAGGTACAAGAGGAGTGTTGTTAACGCTTATGTCGACCGTGCTCTCAGCCACAGCTCAGAATGGAAGCAAGTCGACGAAGAACTCTGTAGAGTAAGGCAGGTCCTAGTCAACAACGGCTTCTCCAATGGTTTCATTGAAGACATCATAAGAAGGAAAGTGAAACGCCATGCAACCTCTGAAGATACAACTAACACAACACCTATACCCCCTATTAGACTATTTTACAGGAACTTCTTCTCCACAGCTCATAAAACGGAGGAAAGGGTCCTGAAAGATATTGTTAATAGAAACGTTATCCCTACAGACAAAAATCAGAAGATACAATTGACGATTTACTATAAAACCAAGAAAACTGCCAACCTACTCATGAGAAACTCTCCAGACACAAAGCAGAACGCTTTGAAAGAGACCAATGTCGTCTATGCCTTCAAATGCCCACTTGGGGACTGTAAGCCCCAAAGAACTCAATATATAGGCAAGACAACAACATCTCTTTCCAGGCGATTAACGATGCATAAGCAACAGGGCTCTATCAAGGAACATATAATCTCTTCCCACAACCAAACCATCACCAGAGAAATCTTAACAAACAACACAGAAATCATTGATAGATACAGCGACAACAGGCGGCTTGACATCTGCGAGGCACTACACATCAAGAAGTCAACACCAGCAATCAACAGCCAATTAACGCACAACTATATTCTACCCACTTCAAGACTCCGCTCCAATATAGAAACATCAAGAAATACGGGCCAATAGTACTGCAGAAGGCCATAGGCCTTCTGCAGTTACAGATCTATTCTTCCCTTTAGCTTATACCCATTGTTTCGTGTTCTGTGTTTGTTCTCACCTCACCCCAAACCATTGTAACATGTCACCTCACCCAAATGCAGGTATAAAAAAGAAAAGCTGTTTAAACTCTGTTCAGTTATAGTTGTTCTGTGTGTGTGTAACTAAAGTCTTTGAAAATGTAATAAGTTTTACGAAACGCGCTCAAGTGTCGCGTCAGACTAAGAAATAAAGAATGAATTTTGGAGAATTGATTTTTCATTTACCGTCATCAGTAAAAACAAACATAAGGAAAATTGAGAAAATTCGTGTTAGAATTATTAATCTTACTTTTTCGGTCATATTTAATAACATATGTCTACAGGAAAGACTGCTACCAAAATATACTAATATATATATATATATATATATATGCAAAGTAAAAAGTAATATATAACTAAAAGTAAAAGCAAAATTCAACTTAATATAGAATGAGTCTGAACTTTGACCTTTCTCTAGAAAACTCGTTTCCCAGTTAAGTGTTCATCTCGATAATTTATCATTTTGTACCGTGAGCCCGACACTGCCTTCCAATATTGTACTCGATCCCTCTCTCATCCACACCAGCTGATACACTCATGTTCATCATTGTTAGTGTCAGAATCATTATTGTTAGTGGCGTTATCGTCATTGTTAGTGTCAGTATCATCACTATGTCATTATCATTACTGTTAGTGGTATTATAGTCATTGTTATTGTCGGTATGATCCTTGATAGTGGCGTTAATATCATTGCACAAAGAAATTACATTAACGTGATGTATCAATCTAACAATCAGTGGGTGCCAGAGTGATTTTCTCTTACTTATACAAGCGCCTGACAGCTGGGTGGACGGCGCCTCGGATTTGTAGTCCTGAGGTTCCGGTTTCGATCCCAGGTGGAAGCGGAGACAAATAGGCAAAATGTTTCTTTCACCCTGATGCCCCTGTTACCTAGCAGTAAATAGGTACCTGGGAGTTAGACAGCTGCTACGGGTTGTTTCCTGGAGGTGGGGGGGGGGTTGTAACAAAAAGGAGGCTTGGTCGAGGACCGGGCCGCGGGGAAGCTAAAGCCCAGAAATCATGTCAAGATAACGTCAAGATAACCTCAAGATAGAGTGCATGGGGGCGTTGTGTGAAACCCAGATTAGGCTTCAGTGGAAGTGTCAGGAATCCTAGAATATTCAGTAGAATCCCAGGTCGCAACGCTTTTGACCATGTCGAGGTGTAGTGGTCTAGAGCGACATAAACTAATAATACGAAATTACAAGTCCATAGACATGCTGGAGAACTCGCTCCTGGGCTGATGGTACTGAGCTACGAGGAAAGATGAAGAGAACTGGATCTCACACCGCTGGAGATGAGAAAGAACATGGAAGACATGATAACGATATACTAGATTAAAACTAGATCATGAGAATCGATTGAGATGATGTGGTCAACATGAAAAATAGGAAAATGTATAGGTATAATCATAATTGAATCATAAGATGTTAGAATTAATTACCTCGACCAAGATTGGCAAGGAGTGGAATTGTGGGACCAAATTCACTACACTGGTTTAAAATGTAAGTTAATTTGACGAGTGTTCGAACCAAACTCGAATGGAGCTAGAGCTCGACCCGTTCAAGCATGTTTAGGGCAGTTTCAGACTCAAAATGAATCATAATGTTTTAGAATTCTTGCGATGTAACCATATTTTTTAGTGTTAATTATTTGATGCAATGTTTAAGTAAAAACTGGAATATTTGAGTGCAAGCTGAATGTGTAATTTCCCAGTATGTGAATATGATAGTATTCTGCTTTTGTAACCAGCCCGCAATAGAAAATACTGTATCCTTCTGGACAAACATTAATAATATATACAATTAAATGGGTTCAAATGTATTCACTAGTGGGATTCATAATGGAATTGTTAGTGAACTCCTGTTTTTTCTTTTATATCTGCACTGAGTGGAGCGCTGTCAACATCTTTGTGGGTATGTCGACTGTTAGACATGTATATGGCAGTTGTGTATATGTGGCAGGTGTGTGTATATGGCAGGAGGTGTGTATATGTGGCAGGTGTGTGTATGGCAGGAGGTGATGCTCCCAGCCATCCACCCAGGTGGATGACTGGGGGACAAAGAGTAGTGCAGTTCTTTATGCTCTTCATGGTACCTTGTTCAATATGACTGAAGGTGCGACCACTCGTCCCCAACACGCTATCAATGTTCTCACGTGCATTCCGTTGCTCTAGGGGGAACTCACACCGCAATACTGACGCTCCCTCGGAATTACGAACATCGGCTACGATGTGGGTTGCCTAAGTTCGTACGCTTCTCGTTAGGTAAAAGCACTTAAAATGTTACGCTTGTCACTCGTGGCAAGGGAGTGATGGTGGAGTGACGACGGCGTGGTACTCCTCATCTCTAAGCTCCGGGGGTCGGGGCGAGCTCTCAGCTCTGTAACCTTTTACTATTTTATTTATAGAATGTGTTACTATTTTTATGATTTTTTCTTCGTGTTTTTCTTGCTCAGTGTTGGAAATGTAATATATATGCAAAATATTAACTAGAAGTAAAGCAAAATTCTTGGGCTATTTTATTTACGGAATGTACGCAGGAGGAACAGTATATTGGTGGTTGTGGCTGTCAGGCCAGAGCTGTGGCGTCGTATTAATAACATTAACCGGTGACAGGCGCCTACAGCCGGGCCTGGAGACCTATGCGTCCACCACACACCACTCACACCCCCGTCTTCCTTAATAGTCCTCAGAGCGCATTCTTTAACTATACTGTGTAAATAACAATTAATATTTTATTAATTTGTATTAAGTTAGGCTTAGAATAGATTAGGCGTTTTGGTTCAAATAGGATTTTAGGGATATTTACCAACCCATCCTTGACCCAGAGGCAAGCATGAACCTAGAGTATCCTTCACTGTAATAAGGCCAAAGTGCCATCCATGCTATTATTAATGCTAGTATAGAATATGAAATTTTAAACCCAAAAGTCCACGTTTTGTACTATTTTGTAGAGGGTATGAGAACTGGAGCAATATCCTAACTTAACTTTTCATGACCTCCTGAATAGTACTTATATGTACTACATTGGGCCTGAGATGACTTATTTGGCCAGGTTAGGTTAAGATAGATTTCCAATAGTATGAAACGTCAACTTCTTTTGTGTAAAAGGGCAATATTTTGTACATTCCATCCGTAGCACTGGCAAGGTCATTTTTGGCGGGCGTGTTGATGACGCTTGTCATTCATCTGGCACCCAAGTAAATACAAATATATTTGTTCAAATATAAAATAATAGCATTGCAAATTATGTGTGTCTTCATACTTAGGTCTAAGAAAAATAAGGCGTTTTGTACATTGCCATCTACCATATCGTGAGAACATTTCATGCACTGGGACCATTGTAACTTGATTACCCAGCTCTATCTTCACCATTATGTGAACATTATTAATAAGTAATACGAAAATAATCATTAAGTGAGGACGCTGTTTTTCAACACTGCACAAAATGCAATACAAGAAATTGTATTAAATCTGACGATTCATCTCGAGATATTCACGTGATCGTCATCCAACAGTTTTTCACTGACATAAATTTTCACTTTGAAATTCTATCGAAGGTAAAATGAGAGGAAGTGGCAGCGCTTACAGACTAAATCCTTACCAGTGTCAGGCCGTGACATTCCTCGAAGCTAAGACAAGGGATTAAGGCGGCCTCAGATGTCTCTGTTTTGCTCCACAGCCAAAGGGGCATAAATATCCTCGTGCTTCCAACCATTTGGACTGGTCGGTACAGCGACGGTCTCGCTTCTTGCAGGGTCGGCGTTCGATCCCCAACGACCCAAGTAGTTGGGCACCGTTCCTTCTCTCAGTCCTCATATCCCAGGTCCTTGTCCTCATATCCCAGCTCCTTGTCCTCATATCCCAGCTCCTTGTCCTCATATCCCAGCTCCTTGTCCTCATATCCAGCTCCTTGTCCTCATATCCCAGCTCCTTGTCCTCATATCCCAGCTCCTTGTCCTCATATCCCAGCTCCTTGTCCTCATATCCCATCTCCTTGTCCTCATATCCCAGCTCCTTGTCCTCATATCCATCTCCTTGTCCTCATATCCCAGCTCCTTGTCCTCATATCCCAGCTCCTTGTCCTCATATCCCAGCCCTTGTCCTCATATCCCAGCTCCTTGTCCTCATATCCCAACTCCTTGTCCTCATATCCCAGCTCCTTGTCCTCATATCCCAGCTCCTTGTCCTCATATCCCAGCTCCTTGTCTCATATCCCAGCTCCTTGTCCTCATATCCCAGCTCCTTGTCCTCATATCCCAGCTCCTTGTCCTCATATCCTAGCTCCTTGTCCTCATATCCCAACTCCTTGTCCTCATATCCAATTCCTTGTCCTCATATCCCAGTTCCTTGTCCTCATATCCAAGATTCATGTCCTCATATCCCAGATTCTTGTCCTCATATCCCAGCTCCTTGTCCTCATATCCCAGCTCCTTGTCCTCATATCCCAGCTCCTTGTCCTCATATCCCAGCTCCTTGTCCTCATATCCCAGATTCTTGTCCTTATTTCCCTTACAAATGGTATAGAGTCGTACTGGCAAGAGCGCTTCCTCGTGCTTCCCGTGTTTCCTATTGGCACCTTACTAACAAGGAGGAGGAGAGGATGTGGTTAAGCTGCTAGTTTGTATCTCTTTTTTTTTATTTGCACGGTTAATCGCTCTTGCACGGCCGATCTCTCTCTCATGCACGACAGTATCTTCACTCCCCCATGGTCAGAATAATACAAATACTTTTTAATTTCGCTCTTTTTACATTAAGTGTTCATACAGAATTTACATGACGCTCTGATCGGTTAACAAGTGTTATTTATATATAAAACACGAGAAATTGTAGTGTGTTGTATACATGGTAGGTCACTGTATTAGTACTGAGGACGTACCCAGGGCACCGGGGGCGTGCCCTGGCACCGGGGGCGTGCTCTGGCACCGAGGGCGTGCCCTGGCACGGGGGCGTGCCCTGGCACCGAGGGGCGTGCCCTGGCACCTGGGGCGTGCCCTGGCACCTGGGGGCGTGCCCCCCTGGCACCCGGGGGACAGCGTGAAGAAACCTGTTACACTCAGGCCATGAGACTCTCCCTCCCCGCCACGGAGCAGGTCGTAAGTGAACAAGATGGGAAGAGGTTCTTTTATATTTACCTCGCCCCGGTAATGGATGGCCCTCATGCATCCCAGAAATTCCCTTAGAGGCGAATATCGAGTGTTTTCATCAGTGTCCAACTCTGGCTGTTGAAGGAGACACCTTGGCGATAATGGTATTTGTATCCTCTGTGTAAGGGAAAATGATCTAATACATCACCCTTACATCAGCCAGAAATTTTGTGTCTCTTCACTCTCAGGGCGATCTGTTGCGGTTTGACATTAAGGAAAATGAGGGGAAACAGGTTGTTGATATTATCCTCGAGCTGGACCACTGAAGCTGAGGTTTCTCTGTCGTTTATATAATGCTTTGAAAATATATATTTCGTGTGATGATTATCGTTTGTACTGTGACAACGGTCATATGTATGTAGGGAAGCAGGAACTGACGGGAACGATATGACAAGAACACGGCGCTACCCTAATTGGTGGGAAGATAACCAATTGGAGTGTGCGGCACCTGTGGAGGCCTACGGCACCTGTGGAGGACTGCGGCACCCGCGGAGACTGCGGCACCCGCGGAGGACTGCGGCACCCGCGGAACTGCGGCAGCACCCGCGGAGGACTGCGGCACCCCCGAGTCCTGCGGCACCCGCGGGACCACAGCTACCGACTGGAGTATGACAGTTAATAAGATAAGAGTTGTGGCGATCACGGAAAGAGAGACATGTCTGTAGCTCTGATAAACAAGTATGTGATACAAAATACATTTGTTGTGAATGTTACGGAGCTAATCAAGCTGGATATGACCACCAGAATATAAGAATAAGACAAACTACAGGGAAGCCAATGGGCCATACGAGATAGCTATTTATACCTAACTGCATCTCCCACCTATTCTTGAACGTTTCCAATACGT
>WNGS01066706.1:7753-20384 GCA_020271785.1 Procambarus virginalis | reverse complement strand
TTTTCAAACAACATTTGGAATGGCGATGGGCAATCCTCTTTCCCCGTTTTAAGTAATTTGTATATGGAATTCTTCGAAACAAAAATCTTATCCAGTATTATCCCGGCTAATGTAGTTTGGTTTAGGTATGTTGATGATATTTTGTGTTATGGCCGTGTGACAAAGACCATATAGTTTTTCTTAATGAACTCAATTCTTTGGTACCTTCAATAAAATTCACTTGTGAGACTGAGGTGAATGGTATGCTTCCGTTCTTGGACATTATGATTCATAGAGTCACTAGAAAGTTCAAATTTAATGTGTATAGGAAACTACCAACGTGGGGTCGTATGTTCATTTTTATTCGAATCATCATAGTAAAGTTAAACGGGCAGTATTTTCAGGAATGTTTCTACGAGCTTTGAGGGTGTGCAGCCCTGAGTTTTTGATGAAGAGATTGCTATAATATATGAAATCGGGAAGAGTTTACAATATCCTAAGAGGTTTTGGATTTCTCGTTTGAACAAGCCAAGCGTACGTTTTATAATCACATCCTAAGGCGAAACCAGAAATTATTAACTCATTGGTTGTACCTTATGCGAGTGGACTTGAAAAGTTGTCTTTGATTTTTAAGAAACTTAATATAAATTTGGTGTTCACTAATAGTACGATCAAATCCAATTTAATAAAAAACTCCCCTGATACAGCAGGTTGCGTGTATTCAATTCCCTGCAATGATTGTGATTCTGTGTACCTTGGACAAACAGGAAAGTCCTTACAATTGCGGTTGTCACAACATGCTTATAGTATTAGAACTGCCCAAACGTCTAATGCATTGTATCTACATACGAATTTATGCGATCACAATATTAACTGGAATGGTGCAAAAAGCATTACCAATTGTGGGGATTTCGTGGAACGGAATTTGATTGAGTCTGCTCTAATCAGTCAGTGTCCAAATCTTCTTAATGTTAGTACTGGAATGTACAAACTTGATCCATTTTTAAGTTATAATATTGCACAACAGTTTAAGAAAAAACTGTAATTGTTAAAGAGGCTTACAATGTCTCATTATAATTTTATATTTATATATTCATTTATTGCATGTTCATGAGGCTTTTCTTTAATCTTTCATCCTTTTTCTCTGACCGCTTAATCCTCTTTGACCATTCTAAGCTAAGCTTTACCTGTCTCTGGTTAATTCCTTTCCCTAGGGTTGGGTTGGTCAGGTGTCGGCCTATATATCCTCCCAATTCCCATCTCTTCTTGTCAGTCTGGTTTGACAAAGGCTTTAACCAAGTCGAAACGTTACCTCCTTTCATTTTTCTCTGTGGATTTTCCGCATATATATATATATATATATATATATATATATATATATATATATATATATATATATATATATATGTCGTACCTAGTAGCCAGAACGCACTTCTCGGCCTACTATGCAAGGCCCGATTTGCCTAATAAGCCAAGCTTTCATGAATTAATTGTTTTTCGACTACCTAACCTACCTAACCTAACCTAACCTAACTTTTTCGGCTACCTAACCTAACCTAACCTATAAAGATAGGTTAGGTTAGGTTAGGTTAGGTAGGGTTGGTTAGGTTCGGTCATATATCTACGTTAATTTTAACTCCAATAAAAAAATTGACCTCATACATAATGAAATGGGTAGCTTTATCATTTCATAAGAAAAAAAATTAGAGAATATATATTAATTCGGGAAAACTTGGCTTATTAGGCAAATCGGGCCTTGCATAGTAGGGCGAGAAGTGCGTTTTGGCTACTAGGTACGACATATATATATATATATATATATATATATATATATATATATATATATATATATATATATATATATATATATATATATATATATATATATATACATACATATACATGTTTCTTTGCAAGCAAGAGCATTTAAATTATCCGTTTTATTTCTATGACTGCTATTCTTTATACTTACCTACTTGAGTACACACTAGGACCTAGTCGTGTCCTAGTTTGTGTAATATATCCTGAGTGTATTGTTTTGTCGAGATCCTTCTTCATCCCTGTTTCTTTTACCTAATATTTTTTCGGGCAACACAGGCTTTTAGCGCCTCCTGTTTCCACATACATTCCCATACCACTATCATCTAAAAGTTTAAACTCAAACATTCTACTCCAACCACAGATTCCAACCAATTAGCAAAGGCAACAACCGCTGCCCTTGAACCCCATCCCGATCATTCTTATCGTTCCTTACATAAAAGCATTTCCGGTTATCAATGAATGATATTGCATTTGATTTGCAATACGGGCTCAGTCGACAATTGACTACAAGTGCCTTTGACAGCTATTCATTTCCAACTTTCCTTCTTGGAAGAAAGCCACATATAATCGGAATCCCTCCCTTGCTCCTAACTAATTCGATGGCTCTCTTAAACTTTGTAATAGGGCAACACTCCTAACGCTTTCTACTTAATTTCCTTTGGAATTTATATGAATAATGGGTATGTCCTATCAGCCGTTGTATCACTCATATTTTTTATAATGTCCCCTTTTTCCTGCTCCTGGATAGCAAACCTTAACCTGTTTTCCCTATTTCTGGCACAATATGTCCAGTCTAAATACCTAACGTAAAAGTCATCATCAACCAAAACTCATTTAATTCTTTAACCGGCGTTCCTTTGGTCGTCTTACCATTCTGGTGAACTGCAGCCTCCATGTAGCACTCATCATTCAAAGCAGTGAATGAATTGGAGGTCTTCATGAAGGCCTTGTCAGAGTTTTCGTAAATCTTCGTAAATCTGATACTTCGTATCACTCAAAGACGAGGACTTACTACGGCTTTACACTTCCTCTTACGGACAGGCAGGTTGCTCCATCTGCCAAAGTTTCTCATAGAGAAAGCCAACCTCAGTCGACAGAGCATCACAGTTTCACAAAATCTCTCATAACACTTCTTATTCTTGTTACCTTAGAGAGCACGATACACAACCTTCCACCAATAGTAACCTCTCCTTGCTGTATCCTACACATTTCTACAAATACTAGCCAACACATATTCGTAAATTCACACTCGTGAGCCTGAAAAATGTACCACCAACCCACATACAAACACAAACATTCACGAAGGAGTGAGCTCATACATTTCAATGTTTTCTGATGCTGCAAAGCTGAAGAGGAATGAAAAAATAGATGAGGACTGCAGAAAGTTACAAGAGGACCTTGACAAATGCCAGGAGTGGTCAAACAAATGTCTGCTGGAGTTCAACCTCAACAAGTGCAAGGTAATGAGGATGGGAATGGGAGAGAGAGAAAACCTGAATACAGCTAAACCATGCGGGGAAAGCAGCTACAGGTATCAGAAAGAGAGAAGGATGTTGGAATAAATATAATTCCAACACTCACATCGGACGCACACATAAAGAGGATAATATTAGCAGCACATGGGACGCTGGCAAATAAACGTGTCCGTTCCTAAACATTGTTTAGGAACCTGAACTCTTTCAAGGCAATCTATACAAAATTTGTTTGACCAATATTGGAATACACATCCCTAGTATAGAGTCCGCGCCTTGTGAAACATAAAGCAAAAAAATTTAAAAAGTGAATGGTTTGCAACAAGATTAACACCAGAGCTAAGAGGGCTAAGAAACGAGCATAGGCTAATGGAACTAGATGTCACAACCCTAGAGCATAGAAAGAACAGAGAGAATATGGTCAAAACTTACAAGATAATGTGGGAAATAAATCAGGTATACAAGGATAGCTCTTCAGACTGAGAGAAAGCAGGACAAGAGGACACAGGTGCTGGAAACGCAAATGAGCCTAAGGGACGAAAGAAATACTCGTACCCCGTACAGTTAGTTAACAAATGGAATTCTGTTCCAGAGGAAGTTGTGGAAGCCACCTCCATCCTAATTTTATGGCCAGATACGACAAAGAATTTTAAAATCATAGTAGTTAGGTTGAAACGTATTTAAGGATAGTAGACGGGGCATAAAGATCTAGACCTCACTCCCCAATTGACACTAATAGCTAAGTACACTCACAAACCAGTTGATTGACAGTTGAGAGGCGGGACCAAATATCCGAAGCTCAACCCCCGCAAGCACAACTAAGTAAGTACACTCATTCCCTGACCCATTGACCATCACCCACTCCCTGACCACCGTTCACACCCTGACCCTCACCCATCCCCCGACTCCCACCCACTCACTCCCTGACCACTATCCACACCCTACTCCCTAACTGCTCCCTGACCCCCATCCACTCCCCTGACTCCCACCCGCTCCCTGACTCCCACCTACTCCCTGACTCCCACCCACTCCCTGACTCCCACCCACTCCCTTACCCCTGCTTAATCTCAGATCCCCGCTATCAGGAATCCATGACACTACCTCTCTCACAGTAGTCACCCACTTTATCCTGGGCTTCCACCTCGTCAGAGAGCCTCCGATAAAATAAAACTACTACCACTAAACTTTCCACCAACGGAGAACACACTGGAGTTACCCGGTAATGAACTTAAATATTGAGAAGGGGCTCAACGTACCTTAGTTCCCCAACACTTTCCCAATACAGTTCCCCAACTTTACAGTTCCCCAATAGTAATCCCCACCACTATTTGGGGATTCGGCTCAGAACTGGCCTATTATCATGAGTACACACTCCACTGAGCCACAATGACTTACCCTCTCTCTCCCTGCTTTTGAATAGCCTGCTTCTATCCTCCGAATTGACAGTACCGTTTTAATACTAAGGGCAATAAGTACATTTCCTGACTATCTTACATAGTACATAATTGACTTATGGGCTGTTACATTTACCACTCCATTTAATTATCCTTGTTTTCTGTTAAGACACTCCGAAGCTTAGGGTGAAATTTAAAGTTTAATTAGCTGTACACAAGTTTTAAATATGAAGAATTTCTTTCTCAGTTTTATTAAACAATAGAGATTTTAAACAAAATTTGAAAATATCCTGAGTTACTTTACAAATTATTAAAATATTTTAGTATTGTTTTATGTGTTTTATAGAACTGTAATAACAATATAGCTATAGGTTAAGTACTAATTGTAATTAAGAAGCAATAAAATGCTTATCTTCAAAAATTAAGACGGTTAGGTTAGGTCATGGTTTTCTATTCAACTTTTCAGGTAAACTCAAATATTCCCAATATATTTGACTACGATTTAATACTAAGTGTAAATAGGTAAAATTCCTGACTTCCATACATAATGCATAATTGCACTTACGGGGCTGTTACATTTACCTCCCCATTTTTGGAGGACGGGCTGATAATATCGGTGCCCCAACAAATTGTCTCTGCTTGGCTGCTGCTTATTTCTCTCCAGCAGCTCCCTGTGCATCTGTCACACCACCGTCTGGGCTATGCTTCATACATGTAATTTATCACAATATAAAAATATCGAGGTTCTCACCCTGCGTTGCGTTAAGCATGCTACATGAATCCATGCATCTCTCAAACAATAGTGATGCTCTCACAACCCTCTGTACCATGTCTGAAAGATCACAACTGGGACCATCCATCAGTGGGTCCTCAAATTAAGTAACTTGCTACTTTTATGTCACTGCTACATCAATTAATGACGAATCTCGTTTACCAAGTAACACTGCTACATAAAGTTCCACCATACACAAAGTTCTAACACGTATGAACTTCTAATATACACGAAGTTTCACCATACACATGAACCGGTAACTCTATTGCCATACAATAACAACATATCTTCTGTGAAAACATACATAATATATACAAGCAAATTTCACCTAACAATGTCCTACTCCGAGCACCGATCTGTACTGCGGGGGTACTCCCCTACATGGACGAGCCCACCCCGGAAATCTTCTTCCGCAATATAAGCAATATAAGACAATATAAGACGTAACAAGCAATATAAGACATATTACACACAGAAATCACAATTGCGTGATGCATCAAATGAACAAATCCACAAAGGCCGGCCCTTGTGGATTTGTTCATTTGATGCATCACGTTATTGTGATTTCTGTGTGTCATGATGTAAGGGCGAAGTGGGAGAACGGCCTGTTGACATAGGGTCGAGTGCATGGGGAGTTGTGTAAAACCCTGGTTTGTGTCTCGGAGAGACTGAGGGATCCATTAAGTTCAGTAGAACTTCGGTTTCAACTCTTTTGACCATGTCGTAGCTCAGTCGATTAAGGTAGCATCTGGGATGCTCTTGGACGCAGGTTCGAATCTTCGTCACGGCCCTTGTGGATTTGTTCATAAGACAGTATATTAGGTTCTTACCACAAAAGAATGATGTGACGACGCCTGTCTTCGACGTTCATATATGGCACTCTACCACGTGCCCACAAATTTCTCTTGGACTACCACCAAACGGCTCCTTCTAGTCCTGACTTGAATGTGAGGGGGTCACGGAACGGGTGTTAATCAGGAACACCTGCCCAAATGATCCTCTTGAAGGATTCACACACCATGGTTCCTCAAGGCACTATCACCCGACGGCCTTTAGGTCGTTACCACTATACCAGAGATACGTTACAAGTCGTCCTCCAACAGCTTCCTCAGCCGTTATTCCCGTAGGTTCTCAGAAATTCTTCCCCATAGGTCACGAATATCTTTCTTCTTCAGGAGAAACGATAAAGGTCCTTCTCTTCCAACCCTCACGACTCAAGTGACGTCTTCAGACCTCTGCGCACGTCACTTCGCGTCGCATACTATGGACATCGTCCCTCACCTCGTTACCTTAAAGATGCTCACCCGCTGCTCACCTTCTGCTCAGTCACGTTTAATAACGTTTGCTTGGCTTAATTCATCTCCCTGACTCCTATATCCGGTCAGTGGAGAATAACTCTACCTGTGGGGACAGACCTATCCTGTGAAGCGTCATAGGGGTTCATAACACCGCCAGATCCATGTCCACTCCCCTTCTCCACACACTCTCTGACCCCCCCCACCCCCACCCCACTCACTCCGTGACCTCTACCCAGTCCTCACCCCCTTCCTTCTTTTTGACCCCCACCCACTCCCTGATCCCCAACCACTCCTTCATCCCCACTCACTCCCTGATCCCCACCCACTCCACTAACCCCACCCACTCCATGTCCTCTGGCCTCCTCCTGTCCTCCAACCACTCCCTGACCACCAACCATGCAATGACTTCCCCCATTCCCTGAACCCCATGCACCCGGTGCATGGGGGTTCAGGGAATGGGGGAAGTCACAACTACACCCACTACTCCATGTCCCCTGACCTCTCCCCGGACCCCCAGTAGTGCCCTGACCTACACCCTGACTCCAACTCACTCTTTGAACCGCACTCACCCACTGACTCCCACCAACTCCCTGACACTGAAATCTCTGGGAATAGGCTGTCCAAAAAGAGCCTAAAGATTTAGGTGACGAAAGCCGACGGAGTTACAAACAAAGCTGAGGAAATTAAAGAAAGAATATGTGATAATGATCCAGATTTGACTGCAATAGTGGAAACGAAAATAAATTATATGATTCCCAGGGGGATTCCAAGTGAAAAGGAAAGAAAGACAACAAAGACAAGGAAGATTAGTACCAATCCTAGTAAAACGCGAATGGAATTTCAAAGAACTCAGGAATCAGAGAGAAAACGTATTCAGACTCCATCAGTAGGACACTGACAGCAGATAGAAAAAAATTTTGGTAGTGGTAATTTATAGCCCCCCCCCCCTCCCCAAACAACAGAAGACACAGGCAGGAATAGATGACAAAAATATAGCATGCATAGAGGCATTGTAGAGAACGGTAACAGTGGCACACAGAATGAGAGCTAAACTTCTAGTCATTGGGGACCTAAATTGCAGAGAGATTGACTGGGAATCCAGAAATCCTCATGGTGGGGAAGTAAGGTGGGAGGAAGATAAGTAGAAGCTGTAGAAAGAAACCTCTTAACACAACATGTAAAGGAGGACACAAGAGAAAGGGGAGGGGATACACCAAGCCAACTGAACTTGATTTTCACCCAGAATGAGGAAGATATGAGAACTTTGAGCATGACATTGAGCATGAAATATCACTAGGAACAAATGACCATTGTCTCCTGGTATTCGACTACATGATAAAACTCAGAACAGTGCCCATTAGACAAGGATTCAAGGAAGTGAGAGCAAACTCTAAAATTGGAGACTTCGTGAAAGTTTTTTGATGAACCAAGTTTTACTTGGTTCATCATTTTCTGAAAAGTGTGCAATGGGAGAAGGAACTTTGAGGGAAGATGGTCCAGAAAATGATGAACCAAGTAAAACTGAGGTACAAAGAGGCAAAAGAGAGATTCATACCACCATTAAGAGAAAAATGTAGGAGAACGTTTAATAACCCGTGGTTAAATAGACAGCGCCAGGAAGAAAAGCAAAAACAAGGAGGGAGGGGAGAAAATACAGAAGACAAAAGACAAAGGTAAACCGGAATAGATGTAACAGGGCCAAGAATGACTATATAAACAAAAATAGATTGGCAAAAAGAAACTATGAAATTTATATTGCCTCCAAAGCAAAGAGACAACGAAAGCAACCGAAAAAAACTGACTCCTGAAATCCTTCAGGAGTCAGGACGTGAGAAAGACGCCAGACATGTCCCCCGAAGCCCAACATCAGTGGCATATGCAACCCTGGCGAACATAAGAACAGCATTTAGAAACTTGTGTAAGGAATCACGCAGAACCTTGTATATCTAATATGTCACACCAATACTGGAATATGCGGCTCCAGCGTGGAGTCCACATCTAGTCAAACACAAAAAGAAGTTAGAAAAGGATTATAGCTATGCCACCAGGCATACCTATAATCTGCTCTATAGTCTATAATCGTCTATAATCTATCTATAGTCTGCTCGGGGACTACCCCGAGCAGAAAGGAATGAGCTACGTGAAAGATTATTGGAACTGAACCTCACGACACTGGAAGACAGAAGAGTTTGGGGAGGCATAATCATTACCTATCAAATTCTCGGAGGAATTGTCAGGGTAGATAAAGAAAAACTGTTCGGCATGGGTGGTACGCGAACAAGTAGGAGAGAAAAAAGTAGGAGAACAGGTGAAAACTGAGTATCAAAATGAACCACAGGAACGTTAGAAAGAACTTTTTCAATGTCAGAGTAATTAACAGATGGAATGCATTAGGCAGTGACGTGGTGGAGGCAGACTCCTTACACAGTTTCAAGTGTAGATATGATAGAGTCTAGGAAGGCTCAAAATTCTGGACACCAGCTGAATGACAGTAGAGAGGCGGGGCCAATGATCCAAAGCTCAAACCTGCAAGCTCAACTAAGTGAGCACACACACACACACATTGAATTCCTTTAGAGGGAATTCTGAGGGCTGAACAATGTATAAAAAGGTTTACAGGCTTGGCCATTACAACAAGGACAGAGACTGGTTGATAAAGAAAATATTCACGAACGATAAGTCAAAAAAGGAACTTCTAGCAAGGAACAGCAGACTATTCCAGGTAACGGAATTTAAAATGACCTTCCTTCAGAGGAATATTACAAGGGACGAGAGAATGTGGCAGCAGATGCAAGGAAGAAGTGCTTGGAGAGAAAAGGAAATCAGGGCAGTATGGCCCCAAACCCTTAATCCCTGAGGGAAGTCGGTAACCCTCCACAAACAGACCAGCAGTTCCTGAGTGAGGAGCATCGCTCCCACCTTCCACCCAATAGAAATCCTCCCTGCCCCAACCCCTCCCAGCCCACCACTAAATGCCCACCCACTCCCAAACGCCCTTCCCTCTTCCCCATCTCATGAACCATGCCCCACCCCAGCATCCTCTGAACCCATGTTAAGTATCGCAAAAAACATCGTTCCCACCCATGCAGCTCAGTCCATGGAGCAACTGTCTACACGAGTGGAACAGCCAGCAAGAATAAGAGTAACTGAGGATGGACAGATGAAGAGGGAAGAGGAGGAGGAGGAGTGGCCTACTGTGAATACCTTACTGATAAACAGACCCATTTATTGGGGGGTAGGCTGGATTATGTGATTGGATACAGCCTAGTAGATAGCAACGTCAACGTTAAGCTCATCCCAGAACTAGTAAGTGATCACTTTGCAATATATTGTGAATACAATGTGGCGGATATTATTTCCAATCCTCATCCTAGAGTTAAAATTAACATTCCAGACAATCTTAAACAGCACTTTAAGGCTTATGTACATAAGTGGTACACTGGGTATACACCTGTCTCAGTGGACCACTTTTACAATGATCTTGTCAGTATCATTACCGGTTATTATGATACCTGGGTTAAATCAAGCGAAAAAAAGAACACTCGTTCTTCCTCATGGACAGAGGATCCTATTATCATTGCAGAGCGAGCTAAAGTGCTTCAGCTGCTGACTCTTATAAACGAGACAAAACAGCTGACAATTTACTTGCATTCCTTAATGCCAACAGAGATTTTCGCGAGCTTAAGGGTCAAGTTAAGAACACATATTGGGAACAATTCCTACAAGGTATCAATAGAACTACAACATTATCAGAAATGTGGAACAAATTAAAAACATTACCAAACCTTCAGCCCCAGTTCAGCTTCATCATACTCCTGCAGAATATGCTGACATGCTCCTAGCTGAATGGTCTAGTGTCTCACAAATTTCTTCCTTACCCCCAGATATACAGCAGCATTTAAGACATACCAACATTAACAGAAACTTTAATATTGAAATAGCACGCTCCTCACCAGATTTAACAGATCAGTTTGCTATAACCCCTTTGAATTAACATCAGCATTAGGAAAACCTAAGCAAACTGCCCCTGGTGAGGATGGTATAACTTATAACATTTTGAGCTTACTGAATGATGTCCCTAGCCACCCTCTGCTTGACCTCTATCAAATGAGTCTCTCACAAGGTATCTTGCCAAAGAAATGGACACAAAGTCTATAATACCAATTCCTAAACCTAACTCTCAAAAATTCAGACCCATTTCCTTACATCCTGCATGTGTAAAGTCTTGGAGAGAATTGTTCTCAATCGTGTCATGTTTCAGGTCAAAGAAAAACTGGCCCCAAACCTATATGGGTTCATGCCCAAGTGTAGCACACAAACATGCTTTGCTGAATATTTTGTAAACTCCCAGGATGGGACACAGGCAGCCTTTATTGACCTAAAGTCAGCTTTCGATGTAGCGAATGGCGAAATAATATTAGAGCAACTTGCTGAATTTGGAATCAAAGGTAATCTTCTGAGTTGGATAAAGAGCTACCTATCCAACAGGCGTGCTAGTGTCCTATTAAAGGAGTTAAAAGTACAAGGACAGATGCATTCGAACTAGGCACACCTCAAGGTGGTGTCCTAAGCCCTATGCTCTTCAATATACTTATGCACAAACTTATCCATGACATACCTGTACAACCTACGGAAACTGTTATATGTTATGCTGATGATATTTGTATGGCACACAGTAAACCAAGGCTACAAGTGTTACTTGATGCATTCTCCAAGAAAGTAGTAGAATGTGGCCTCATAATCTCTGTTGATAAAACAGGGTTCTTATTCCCCATTCTCTTCATGTTAACTATACTATTAATGGAGTGCCCGTGGAGACTTGCGAGTCTTATAAATATCTTGGAGTCGAGGTTAATGATGCAAATCTCGTCAGCAACCTGCGCAAAAAACTAGTTGAGCGTCTTAAACCTCTCAAAACTCTTGTTGGCAAAGGATTTGGCATTAACATAAAATATGCCCGTAGTTTTTATATTGCCTTTGTACGATCTGTTGTTGATTATTATGCCTTGCATCTTCTTAATTTTTCACCTAAACAATTACAAGGCCTAGATGTAGTACAGAATGATGCCATGCGCATCATCCTGGGTTGTCCTAGAACTGTCAGAATTGTTAACATGAGAAAGGAACTAAACTTACCTTCCATTTACGAAAGAATAGTTCTACTTAGTACTATGTTTTGCGCCAAAACTTTGAAGAATAATGGTCCCCCCAGCTCTATTCAAATTAAATTGAGATCCATTCTAAACAATTCTGACTGTTCCCTCAATCCGCCGCAAAAAGCTCCCTACAGTGTGTGGCTCAGTTGTTGTGCCTATAATCTTCAGAAACTGAATGTGTCTCTTAACCCTGATAAAACTGTTCACTATATTCCCCCTGGAAAGATGTGGAGGTCTCTCTGCATTATACCCCCATCAGTGTTAAACAAATGTATAACACTGACATTTGAGATGTATAACATTAGAAGCTATTGACAGTCATCTTCAATTTCAAACCGACTGAATCCTATGCCTTTACTGATGGCTCTGTGCAGTTAGGCACTGGTAGAACAGGTTGTGCATGTGCAGTGTATAAAAGGGAATGAAATGATCATGTCTAGTACACAGAGATTGAACAACTGGGCTAGCACGACACAGACCGAGCTAGTGGGCATTTATCTAGCCACTGAATACCTTAAGCTCAATGGTGGTGGAGTTATTTTCTGTGACTCTAAAAGTGCTCTGCAGTCCTTAAATAACCCATCACAATGTATGTCGGAAGTAGCTTGTAATATTAAATGGAATGTAATTTTTGCCAATGATAATAACTCTTGTATAAATTTGTGTGGATCCATCCCATGTTGGAGTTGGAAAACATGACTTCGTAGATCGATTGGCCAATGAGGCTTGCAGGAAGGAA
>WNGS01066700.1:0-12670 GCA_020271785.1 Procambarus virginalis | reverse complement strand
AGGAAGGTTGCTGTGGCTCACCAACCGTTGCCAGGTACTACTAGTATTGAATAATATTGTTTAATATTGATATTCTTCAATAATATTATTATTCAATAGTATTGAATAATATACATTATTATTCAATAATATTATTCAATATATTGAATATTTTTCCATATATTTATATTATTCAATAATATTGATTATCAATATTATTTATTATTCAATAATTCGAAAATTATTCAATAAGATTATTTTCAATTAGTATCGATTATTATTATTTAATATTCATTACCATCAACTATTATTCAATAACATCAACTATTATCATAACATCCAATATTATTCAATAACATCCATATTATTCAATAACATCCAATATTATTCCAATATATCCAATAATATTCATTAATATTTATTATTTTTAAATAACATGGATCATATTATTGATTAATAATATATTTATTATTCAATATTCTATAATATTATGCATTAATATTAAGTATTATTCAATATTCTACATTTCTTGGTTAAGATTATTCTATATTTTATTCAATATCATTTAATAATCTAGATTAATGATTAATTTGGCTAGGGGATTTGTACGTTAGCTGAACCTAACTTCAGCCACTTTGCTTGGTTTCTATGTTCTCTTCAGATAGCAAAATACGCAAAAATCCACAACCTGCAGACGCTTGGTGCTCACATCTCAACTCCAAGTCCACACAACGGGCTCCAGCCGCCGACCCAAAGTAAGTAATTATCAAACAAGGCACCAAACTGGGAAGGCTATGTAGCACACCATCAAATGTGGCGGGATAATCAGAGGGCGCTAAATATCACCAAGCCGCCGACCCAAAGTGACACATGGTCGACTAGGTCCAGGAACAGTCACGAGGTAGTGTCCAGCCACGACCCTTTTCCAATGTCAGCCCAGGACATGTTACCTGGCCCCAGGACTATATGCAACTGAGTTTTCACTTGCATGTAGTCCTGGGGACCATTCAGCTTGTTCGCATTTGTGTTCCTCACGTGTGCCCCAAAGATGAGGCGATTTGATAAAATGCTATGCCCAAGAATACTATCCCAGTGCCGGCGGGGAAGTGGTTCAAATAGCTTCCTTATGTCCGGTGGTGATGGTCAAGTGGATTAAGGCGTCCTGTACATACCAGTTGCCTTGCTCCTGGCAGTATGGTTCAAATCACTTCTGGGTGAGAGTTTTTCAAGAGAGATTATATATATATTATATATATATATATATATAAATATATATTATATATATATATATAATTATATATTATATATATATAATATATATATATATATATATATATATATATATCTAGATCCCTTAGAACACTTTCCCACCACGAGATTCGAACCCTAGCCAGCACAGACGCCTTACAGCAACTGGCATAACTGGTACGCCTTTAACTCAATGCACCACAACTCAAGACCCTTAAGAGATTGTAATTTCGGGGTATTTAACCCTCCCAAAGATCACCACCTCCCAGGGCAACTAGAGCTAGTGAGGGATCACTCACTTATTACTGTGCACACAACTGTTGAAGATTACTAAAGGCTATTAACACTACTATGTTTGTGTATATTATTTAATGTGTTCTATTAAGTCTCCTGCTTCAGGCTATCAAAACTACATTCAAAAATCCCAACTTGTACATTACAAATCAACTAATACAATAATGAAAATGTGATGCTGACAGTACACTCCTGTAATAATGGCACATATCTTCACTATCTCCTAAATGATAAATATTAAGGAATACCTTTGACATGCAATTCCACAGTGAGGCCATAGGTCCCTTTACAAATCTATGCATAAGTAGCCAATGGTAAAACAACATATAAATTTAAGGCAAACATATCCATGGGAACCAGTTAGTCAACAGATATGGCATCATCGTCATCCTTATCTTGATCCTTTGTTTTATCAGAAAACCTCCTTCTCTTCTTCCTTTTTACTGCATTCCTCTTTACCTTTCTTCTTTCCCAAGGCCTGAAAGTAAGAAATAAAATCTATGAATGATGATTGATTAAATAGTACCATGACTTTTATTGACAGTCCAAATACAATACCAAATATCATGTATGCTCTACTGTCCTAGTTGTATTTACAGGCGATGAACTACACTAAATCGACAACTAGACACTATCAAGATCCTATTGGTTTTTAAATCTAATTTTAAAGCTAGGGATACTTGTCCAAACACTTGGTCATTAATTAAACATTCAAATAATCAGTTCTGTTTATCATCCAAAATATTTCACAGTCAAGAGTATGTATCCATATTGGCAATTCACAACTATGAGGCAAAGTATCAAATGTCTAGTTATGTGACGAGATGACAAAAGCTTGATATTGATATCTTCTGGGTTCTCTACCTATAGAAACTTAGTGAAGTCTCTATCTTCTTCCTGCAAGCCGACTCTTAGAAAGGCCTTACTTATATCTGCTGATATGCATATTTATTAAGTCTAAACTTCAACAGTATGTCATACAATTTCTGAGTTAGACTTGGACCTGTTTGCAAACAATCATTTAGACTGGTTCCTTGGGGTCCAGATTTAGAGCTACAGTTAAAAACTATCCGCAAAGGAGTTGTTTTTGATTCTCTCATTACAGCCATGTGTGGTAAAAAATGGCCTGTTTGCTTATTGTCATGTTTCACGACTTCTATAAATTTATTCTTCAATTGTTGAGCTATAATCTCATGATAGAGTTTTAAATGCTCAGGCCTTTTTCTTAGCTTTGCTAATTGAGATTTATATTGACTATAAGCCATGTGATAATTGGTAGGTAAGGTTTTATGGTTGATTTTCCATGGTAGCCTTACCCAGTACTGTCCATCATGATACTGTACAGTTTCTAAGTACTGATTGTATGCACAGACATCATCAGGACTTGGTTGTTCAGGAATTATTCCTATAGCATCAAGTTCCCACAATTGATGTACAGATTCCAATCCATCATCAATCATGTGGGGGATTTTAAGTGGTGATTGTTCTTTGCCTAGTCAGGCCATGATTACAGTTTCTGTATGATGTGATTTTTCAGGAGTTGAAGGTTCAAGATCTAGTATAGGTCCTGTCAACAATATGCCTCCTGCTGATTTGAGTATTTCCATACCCATACATTCTTCTGACAGAATGAATTGATGATAATAGTCGGCTCCAATCAGGATTCCGATATCTCCTATGTAATCAGAATCGAGCAGAGGATCTGCTAATTGGATTCCTTTTTCTTTTAGGAATTTAATTGTGGCTGCCAGACCAGTCACTTCCATTTCAGTAGGAATTTTATCAATTACTATGGCTTCGACTGTCCTTTGGGATGTACCCAGGCAGACAATGAGTTGTACTACCGGAAAGGTTCTATGACCTGAACTGGTAAAAAACCCTGATATGGATGTAGATACTTGCTTTGAAGATTTAAGTTGTAAATCTTCTGCCATCTTTTTACTGATGAAGGTTTTCTGTGAACCCTGATCAAAAAAGCCTCTAGTTTGAATACAAATTCCTTCATTGCACAGTTCCAGCTGTGCAGTAGGCAATATGGCAGTTTTAACAATTTCTGTATCTGAGGCATTGACATTACTCATTACTGTACAGAATTGTACGGCTGTTGTGGTATCATCTTTTGGCTTTGCCTGGGATGAAGATTGATTATTGGAAGCAAGTGATCTGGATTGAGTGTTGATATCACCACAGAGTGCTGTGTGATGTACACTTTTATTACAATATTGGCAGTTCTGCAATTGAATGTTACACTCACTTGTATCGTGCTTCCGTAGCTCTGGACAGATGTAATAGGACCCATTATCACCACACCAGAAATAAATATCTCTTTGATATCCCCAGGGTCAAACTTAATCTGTGTAAACACTCTATGCAAATTAAGGGACCTAGTCTATGGAACTCACTCCCTAGTGAATTGAAAAACTGTAAAACTTTTGCCTTATTTAAAAACAAAACCAAAAAGTACTTAATTTCTTCTTCTTAGTTTCCTACACTGAGCTTTATTTTTTGCTCTGTATCTAGTGTTACCCAATCTCCTAATTCTTATGTATTTAACCCAAACAACCTTATCATTGTGTTCATTGCTGTCTTCCTTTATGTGCTAGCCATTTGCTGTATTGTGCCTACCAAATTTTTGTCAACTACCATTCAAGCTTTCATTGCAATCAATCTTAGCTACCTAAGTGCTTTATTATACTGTACCTACAATTTTCTCTCATCTTTTTTTTCTTTTTTCTTTTCTTGCCATGTAACTGTTATCATTTCTTTTTTATAATTTTTGCTAGTATTTACCTACTAAAAATTTTCTTAGATTAAGGACCTGCCCGAAACGCTGCGCGTACTAGTGGCTTTACAAGATTGTAATTACCATATTATATATTCTCACATTCCCAATGTACCTTCTTGTATATGAATATATATATATATATATATTAGTATATTTTGGTAGCAGTCTTTCCTGTAGACATATGTTATTAAATATGACCTAAAAAGTAAGATTAATAATTCTAACACGAATTTTCTCGGGACAATCGGGATGATAGTAGACCGAGTGTATCGAGACCCGGCCTGTACTCCTCTTGACATGCCAGAAAATATCCTGAGGAAACTACTCCAAGCTTGTACTAAGGAGGCACCCTTCTTGAGCCCGGATGGGCACATGTATAAGCAAGTAGATGGGGTCGCCATGGGTTCTCCCCTAGGCATCCTGTTTGCAAACTTCTATATGGGTACTATCGAGGAAAAAGTCTTAGTCGACTTGAACTTGAAACCGGCCATATACTGCAGGTATGTTGATGACATTTTTACACAGGTACCTGATGTCAGACATCTGCAGCAGCTGAAAGAGGCGTTTGAGCAGAATTCTGTGTTGCGTTTCATTTACGAGATGGAGAAGGATGGGAAGCTGCCCTTTCTAGATGTAACAGTCATGGAAAGGAGCGGAGCTTTCCACACTGCAGTCTACACTAAGGAAACAAACATAGGAATGTGCCTAGACGCCAACAGTGACTGCCCAGACAGGTACAAGAGGAGTGTTGTTAACGCTTATGTCGACCGTGCTCTCAGCCACAGCTCAGGATGGAAGCAAGTCGACGAAGAACTCTGTAGGGTAAGGCAGATCCTAGTCAACAACGGCTTCTCCAATGGTTTCATTGAAGACATCATAAGAAGGAAAGTGAAACACCATGCAACCTCTGAAGAGACAACTAATACAACACCTATACCCCCTATTAGACTATTTTACAGGAACTTCTTCTCCACAGCTCATAAAACGGAGGAAAGGGTCCTGAAAGATATTGTTAATAGAAACGTTATCCCTACAGACAAAGATCAGAAGATACAACTAACAATTTACTACAAAACCAAGAAAACGGCCAGCTTACTCATGAGAAACTCTCCAGACACAAAGCAGGACGCTCTAAAAGAGACCAACGTCGTCTATGCCTTCAAATGCCCTCTTGGGGACTGTAAGCCTCAAAAAACTCAGTATATAGGCAAGACAACAACATCTCTTTCCAGGCGTTTAACGATGCATAAGCAACAGGGCTCCATTAAGGAACATATAATCTCTTCCCACAACCAAACCATCACCAGAGAAATCATAGTAGACAACACAGAAATCATCGATAGACACAGCGACAGCAGGCGGCTAGACATCTGCGAGGCACTACACATCAAGAAGTCAACACCAGCAATCAACAGCCAATTAATGCACAACTATATTCTACCCACTTCAAGACTCCGCTCCAATATAGAATCATCAAGAAATATGGGCCAATAGGCCTTCTGCAGTTACTTCCATCCTTCCCTTTAGCTTATACCCTGTTGTATACCCCGTTCATACCCCGTTCTGGCTTGTGTTGAAAATTTGGTTTTCACCTCTCCCTATATTACTGTAACATGTCACTTCACCCAAATGCAGGTATATAAATCGAAAATGTTTAAAACTCTATTCAGTCTATAGTTGTGTGTGTGTGTAAACTAAAGTCTTTGAAAATGTAATACGTTTTACGAAACGCGCTCGAGTGTCACGTCAGACTAGAAATAAAAAATGAATTTTGGAGAATTGATTTTTCATTTACCGTCACCAGTAAAAAGAAATATAAGGAAAATCGAGAAAATTCGTGTTAGAATTATTAATCTTACTTTTTCGGTCATTATATATATATATATATATATATATATATATATATATTATATATATATATATATATATATATATATATATATATATATATATATATATATATCCTGATTCTTGAATTTGTCTAGAATCTATATTATATGTGAAATTGGTATTGCCTTTATATTTTATATATAGAGTTTATTTGAAAAGTCATAAAAATAATTAAAAAATTATCAAGTTTCACTTTCTAATGGCGACCTTTATCATTTGCTTTAATAAATCAAGACCCATCAAACTAAACAATAATTATAGTAAAACTTTCTGAACAATATCTTCCTAACGCACTCAGTAAAGCCGACGTAATTGGTCGTTACATTATGCAAACTATGACCTTAATCAACTTAATGTCAACCTTGTTATTCTTGTGGTTGGGTCCAGAAAGGCAACAATTTAGTTGTCCGTCGCGGCCCTGGACGTATACCTTCCAGTATGACTTCATGGAACCATCACAGAAAACGTACATTCTCTAGGTGAATTGCAGGAATAACTACATCAAACGTCTTATAAATTACAATTTTAATTTTTATTTTATTTTATTTATATACGGAGTTCTTACAGTCTTGTAAAGCCATTAGCATGCATAGTCTTGCGGGCAGGTTCATAATCCACAATTTTTCTCGGAATACGACCCGTTAATTCGTTTAGCAACCAGGATTTGACAACCATGACTTTATAATAATTCATTTTACAATAATGATAATTAATTTTGTTGGGTTCTGGCAGCCTGTGCATATAATATATATATATATATATATATATATATATATATATATATATATATATATATATATATATATATATATATATATAATATATATATGCGAACAAGCCTGAATGGTCCCCAGGACTATATGCGAATGAAACTCACACCCCAGAAGTGACTCGAACCCATACTCCCAGGAGCAACGCAACTGGTATGTACAAGACGCCTTAAACCACTTGACCATCACGACCGGACATAATGAGGTGATAGCCTAAGCTATTTGAACCACCTCACCGCCGGCACTCGGATGGTTATCTTGGGCATAGCATTTTACCAAATCACCTCATTCTTTGGGGCACACGTGAGGAACACAAATGCGAACAAGCCTGAATGGTCCCCAGGACTATATGCGAATGAAAACTCACACCCCAGAAGTGACTCGAACCCATACTTCCAGGAGCAACGCAACTGGTATGTACAAGACGCCTTAAACCACTTGACCATCACGACCGGACATAATGAGGTGATAGCCTAAGCTATTTGAACCACCTCACCGCCGGCACTCGGATGGTTATCTTGGGCATAGCATTTTACCATAGCATTTACCATAGCATTTTACCATAGCATAGCATTCGAGTCACTTCTGGGGTGTGAGTTTTCATTCGCATATAGTCCTGGGGACCATTCAGGCTTGTTCGCATTTGTGTTCCTCACGTGTGCCCCAAAGAATGAGGTGATTTGGTAAAATGCTATGCCAAGATAACGTTGCAACTGTTGACAGTAGATCAGTTAGCACGGTGGCGTTCACGGTGATTTCAGAAACCGGGTCCGGATCTTGAGAACTAGAGATTGAAGTGGTGTTGGAGTAAACTTCACAAAGAACATTGTAAGCTGACTATATACAACGGCCTTCAAATTTCATTTTATATGGTGGAACTGCTCGCTTCGTTCCCTGAATACGCTCTTATATTATCCTCAAAATATTACTTATATATTATTATATATATACATTTTCTATAATATACATTTATATTATAAATATATTTTATATTTTTTAAATGAAAATTCTCTTAACAAAAAGAAAAAGGCCACAGGTGTTTTGTATTACACTCCCTCCCACTGACACGCAAGTAACCAACCATTAACATTGATCAAGATGAACATCAGCGACATGAATGTCTCAGCGGCGTCCATAACGTATGTGTACTTTATAGTTCTTCAACAGAACTTGAGTCTCGTCAGGTCCACACTGTTCTCGTCAGGTCCACACTGTTCTTGTCAGGTCCACACTGTTCTCGTCAGGTCCACACTGTTCTTGTCAGGTCCACACTGTTCTTGTCAGGTCCACACTGTTCCCGTCAGGTTCACACTGTTCTCGTCAGGTCCACACTGTTCTTGTCAGGTCCACACTGTTCTCGTCAGGTCCACACTGTTCTCGTCAGGTCCACACTGTTCTCGACAGGTCCACACTGTTCTCGGCCGAGTGAGTGACAAGCTCTGGGCCACTGTGATAAATAGGATTCAAGTCAAGGACCGAAGCTATAATACAGCACGACTGAAGCCGTAATACAACAGGACTAACCCTATAATACAATAGGAATAAAGTTGCAATACAACAGGACTGAAACTGCAATACAACAGGACTGAAACTGTAATACAACACGAATGAGGCTGTGATACAACAGGACTGAAACTGTAATACAACAGGACAAAAGTTGTAATACAACAGGACTGAAGCGGTAATACAACATAACTGAATATATAATTCAACAGCACTGAATATATAATTCAACAGGACTGAATATATAATTCAACAGGACTGAATATATAATTCAACAGGACTGAATATATAATTCAACAGGACTGAAGCAATAACACAACAGAACTGACACAATAACACAACAGAACTGACGCAATAACAACAGAACTGAAGCAATAACACAACAGGACTGAAACAATAACACAACAGAACTGAAGCAATAACACAACAGGACTGAAGCAATAACACAACAGGACTGAAGCAATAACACACAGGACTGAAGCAATAACACAACAGGACTGAAGCAATAACACAACAGGACTGAAGCAATAACACAACAGAACTGAAGCAATAACACAACAGAACTGAAGCAATAACAACAGAACTGAAGCAATAACACAGCAGGACTGAAGCAATAACACAACAGGACTGAAGCAATAACACAACAGGACTGAAGCAATAACACAACAGGACTGAAGCAATAACACATCAGGACTGAAGCAATAACACAACAGAACTGAAGCAATAACAACAGAACTGAAGCAATAACACAGCAGGACTGAAGCAATAACACAACAGGACTGAAGCAATAACACAACAGGACTGAAGCAATAACACAACAGGACTGAAGCAATAACACAACAGAACTGAAGCAATAACACAACAGGACTGAAGCAATAGCACAACAGGACTGAAGCAATAACACAACAGGACTGAAGCAATAACACAACAGGACTGAAGCAATAACACATCAGGACTGAAGCAATAACACAACAGGACTGAAGCAATAACACAACAGGACTGAAGCAATAACACAACAGAACTGAAGCAATAACAGAACTGAAGCAATAACACAGCAGGACTGAAGCAATAACACAACAGGACTGAAGCAATAACACAACAGGACTGAAGCAATAACACAACAGGACTGAAGCAATAACACAACAGGACTGAAGCAATAACACAACAGGACTGAAGCAATAACACAACAGGACTGAAGCAATAACACAACAGAACTGAAGCAATAACACAACAGGACTGAAGCAATAACACAACAGGACTGAAGCAATAACACAACAGAACTGAAGCAATAACACAACAGAACTGAAGCAATAACACAACAGGACTGAAGCAATAACACAACAGGACTGAAGCAACAGAACTGAAGCAATAACACAACAGAACTGAAGCAATAACACAACAGGACTGAAGCAATAACACAACAGGACTGAAGCAATAACACATCAGGACTGAAGCAATAACACAACAGGACTGAAGCAATAACACAACAGGACTGAAGCAATAACACAACAGAACTGAAGCAATAACACAACAGGACTGAAGCAATAACACAACAGGACTGAAGCAATAGCACAACAGGACTGAAGCAATAACACAACAGGACTGGGGCAATAACACAACAGGACTGAAGCAATAACACAACAGGACTGAAGCAATAACACAACAGGACTGAAGCAATAACACAACAGGACTGAAGCAATACCACAACAGGACTGAAGCAATAACAACAGGACTGAAGCAATAACACAACAGGACTGAAGCAATAACACAACAGGACTGAAGCAATACCACAACAGGACTGAAGCAATAACACAACAGGACTGAAGCAATACCACAACAGGACTGAAGCAATAACACAACAGGACTGAAGCAATAACACAACAGGACTGAAGCAATAACACAACAGGACTGAAGCAATAACACAACAGGACTGACCTAGGTAACAGAGTGAAACTTGAATCAGCTGGGGGCTGGTGTAAAGATGCCATCAGCCACCATAATCTTATCTCCATTCTGATAATCATAAATTGCAATATTTTGGGAAGCAACGTTGCGTTTTTATACAAAGACAATTGAAGTACGAATTATTGGGAGTATTTAGAAATCATCAGTGAGTTCTGGAGTCCTTTTGTGTCCCCCGTAGCCCATCGCGAAAATATAACCGCGGGAATTTTAGTTAGCGGTATGACGCGGTTGGGACTTAAAGCTGATGTATCTTGTGTCCCACGCTTTAGTGCCTGTCTAGACGAGGGGGGAGTTGGCTATCGCGCTCTCTCTCTCTTTCCTTGCACTGGTTCTTTTTCTTTATCTATTTTTGCTAAATTATTCAAGTGTATGATTATCATAGCTTTTGATGCACAGCGAAAAAACTATTTGTTTAATTAGTTTTATCAATTTGGGCCATCTCTGTACCTGCCAAACGGTATTGCTCAACTCTGTACGTGTTTAAAACCAGCAATGGGACAGTCTACTGTTTATACAGTTTTATGAATGGTTATTTAAAATATTTATATAATTTTAGCTGTTTTCTCAACTCGATTGATTGATAAGGATTAAGCCACCCAAGAGGTGTGGCATGGGCAAGAATAGCCCCGTAAGTGGAGGCGGTTTGGCAACAGTGGTGCTGGTTAATGAATATCTTTGAATAAGTGTACTTTCTCTGGATACACAATATGAGTCATTTTTACAAAGCACTGCTTTACGAAATCTTCACTAAGATTTCTGCACATGGCGATCATTCGTTCGTAGCTTGCAGAACCGAAGCGACTTTTCATTTCTCAATTTTCGTAAAACAGGTCTGTTGCTGTCTCAAGTTAGCTTTCAATTCCTCGAGTCTTGAGACACATGTTGGGCCTTCATATTATCGTAAGTTCGACGATTCATTTCATAATGTTTTTTTTTCAAGTTGTACTTTTTCTGGCGTGGCAATGCTGTTGCTGCAAATAAAGAATGTATCTTCCTATTCACCGTTTTGTAAAAATACTGAAATTCTCATTACATGCCTGGTGTGAGCCTCCCCGCCATGTGTGCATTGTGGTGTGGTCTGCGTGTAGGTCTTGTGGATGTGCTCCCTCGCGCACAAGCTGCATCTGCCGGAGGTCTGCTGACATTTCTGACTCAAGTGGTCATACCTGTAGCAGCGCAGTGGTCACACTGCGCTGCTGAAAGAAGCGTTCTCTCTGCACTAGGTCAGGGGTAATGGAGATGCCTTGGTATCTGAATCGATTTTCTATTGAGAGGGTGACAGCAGCAGCCGTAGAGAAAGTCACTTTCAGGAGCGTCCGTCGATGTTCATCGTTTCTTACGAGGTAAATTTAATTTTTTTAAATTTTGCCCCGAGGGGCGAGTTTATTGGGCAGCGCCACTCATCTTGTGAGTGGACACACCGCCATAGCAGCATGTACATCACTCCAAAATAGGAAGAAAACCCGCTGGGTTGTTCATCCTGTCACTTGTACCCAGACACAGCTGGGACTTGCTTAACTGTCTCAAGTGAACAGCTCAACAAACGAGGTGTGCTGCGACACCGCCATGACCGCGTTTCCCCGTTGACATTACCTGCCAGTGACTTCACGAATTCGTCCTTCTGGGATGTTATGTAGAGCTGAGTATCCTGTCGAAGATGGTCCGGTAGGCGGTATACCGTGGTGGTGGGTAGAGACGCAGCCCTCTCCTCGCAGGGCAGCCAAATGCCGCACGGTGATGAACTTTCCCCCAGCTTCTGTGCTGGTGATTAGGAGCTCAGTTCTCCCGCCACACTATCAGTCCGAATGTCCACTGGGGCGACTGCTGCGATTTGTGATGTTTTCTGTAATATCTGCCGTCGTGGGAGCGGCTGTAGTGTACTAAAAATCACCGTGGCTCGCAAAAATTGACATGATGTCCCGTTTCTATTCGTAGGTCCTCATGTTAAATTAAGTTCGGGCAAGTTAGTACATCGATTTAGTGACGTTGTGAATGCTTGACACTACGAGGCTGCATAATTTAACCTCTTAAATCTAAAGAGGTTAAATTATGCAATATTCAATAAAAATTATAGAATATTGTGCAGATTCTGCTCTTGGAGCAGCCCGTCCTCCTAAGGTTCCCCAACATAAAAAAACTGTCGTACTAAAGTGCCCCCTAATCCTAACCTACCAGAGGACCCAAAACAGAAAACGGGACATTATGACAATTTCGCGAGCCACTTCCATTTTAGGAA
>WNGS01066698.1:0-10829 GCA_020271785.1 Procambarus virginalis | reverse complement strand
GCTCCTATGCAGGTTCCTTCCCTGTCGGCTGCACTTGTGGTGGTGGCTTGCACGCTTGTGGCGTTTTGGTTTGGTCCTGCGTTTTCTTTTCCCTTCTGGGGCTGTCATAGGATTGCTTGCAGAAGGTGTAGAGGCGCTTGGGACTGTTCCTGGGTCTTGCACCTTGGTTCGGCTGCTAGCTTTCGGTATCAATGTTCCTTTCTGTGCCGTTTCGCAGGCTGTATCGTGCATTGTTTCACCTCCGGCCTGTTTCTGCACTGCCTGTGCCGTCCGGTCTTTGGACTGGGTGCTCTCCTGTTTTTCTTCTCCTTGGTGGTTGTGGCTCCTCGGGGCCAGGTTTGCTTTGCCTCGGCTCTTTTGGCATTGGCCTCTGGGGGTCGTCTGGCAGTGCTTCATGCCCTTCTCAGGCGCAGTGGTTTCTTGGCTCCTATGATCTTGGTCCTAGTTTTCTTCGTCTGTGGCCGTTCTCCCTTTTTCTGGCGAATGTTGTGCCTGCTGTTTTCCGGAGGGGCCATTTTGGTTGTTGTATTGACTTCGTGTCGAGGAGTGGTTCACCGACCGCCTCCCGGGTATGTCCCCTTGTTTTCTTAGGTAGTCTTTTGTGAGGTAGCTCCGGGGAGCCGTAGGGGCTCCCCCCAGAAAACCAGCGTTGAATGTAATGAAACGCCATTTTCTGGGTGAGTCCCGGAGGCTCCCCGGCATCCCTCCCGCCCTCCGGTCGGCGGTTTTTCGTGTTTTGATATCCAGTCTCGGAACTGAGGTGTGGATAGCCGGCGCGGGGGTCTGGGGCTCCCCCTTCCCCCTCCCGGGGAGGGGGGAGCTGCGCAGACATGCGGCACGGCTGGTGTGACGTCATGCTAGTTTATTCGTTTTTCTTTTGGGGGAGTTCTGTCCACTCGTTTGTTAATTTTTGTTGTTAACCAGAATAGGGGTTTGTTTTGTGGCGCTTACCTTTCTGGGTGCCTGTCCCGGTCGATGGCAGATATAGAATGCTCCAAATCACATGTGCATTCTATGGGCCATTGCTCCCCGTGCCTCTCTGAGGGGGCCAGGTTCTGGCTCGTGGTCCCCGGTAGGCTAGAACTCCACCCACATCGACTGATGTAAAGTAGTATCCACTCAATTTAACGGCCTATATGGGGCTGTACCCTGGTCGTTATTTCCGGAGCTCCGTTATTTCCGAAGTTAAGTCGGGTCGGGTAATTTTTCAAGTAACATTCGGGTAGGATATATTTTATACTGTATAATTAAAATTAAATAAAGTTCATTGTGTAATTGCGTTTCAATTTAGTGCCACGCCGACGATTAAGCCAGCTGGTGGCTGCTGCATGGATGATGTGTGAACACGGTCTGATCAAGTCCAGATGGGTGGGAAAAAATTGGTTCATTCCTTTGTATTGCAAAATATTTCATGTATCAATCAGTGATTGTTAATATTTTCTCAATAAAATTTTAGAGATGTGTTTTGCTTTACCCTGAACAGTGCAGGTAATGTATTTTTAATGTTATGACACAGGCTGTGGCGGCCAGGCCATAACAATGGCGATCGAGCCTTGTCACTGAGAGCTAGCCAAGACGAAATATTTTGAGCTCACCTTTTCTCTGCTATCGATAGAATATACATTTGCAGAGACTAATATGTAGCTTTTGTTGAAAAAAATTAATATCTTGTAATACTATAATAAAATTGGTAAATTGACTTACTTTTATTGAAGCTGAAGATTACGTCATCCTCTGCAGCACTTGTTTTATATTGTTCAGTACTATATACAGGGTACATACAGTATGAACACTTATTTTCAGGCATTCACTTCACACAACAGCTAGCCTTACTACTAATTCACACGAGTTCTAATTCATTCTCGAGTTCTAATTGAGTTCTAACTCATTCACAATTGAAAATTATTTCTACTGTATATTTACACTGTACAGTATCTTTTTGTCAAGGCTTAAATAATCATTAACACTTAAAATACTGTATTCTATCAACACTTTTTACACTAATTTATATGCCTTTCAATCATATTTTATATAGTTAGTGGAGGCTACACGACTTTTGATGGGAATTCAGCATCAGCGGGTGCAACATGGCTTGCAGAGCATTCGTTGCCAGCGGAGGCTGCACGTCATGTTGATGGGAATTCAGCATCGGCGGGTGAAGCATAGCTTGCAGAGCATTCGTTGCCGGTGGAGGCTGCACAACTTGTCGATGGGAATTCAGCATCGGCGGGTGCAGCATAGCTTGCAGAGCATTCGTTGCCGGCGGAGGCTGCACGACATGTCGATGGGAATTCAGCATCGGCGGGTGCAGCATAGCTTGCAGACCATTCGTTGCCGGCGGAGGCTGCACGACATGTCGATGGGAATTCAGCATCGGCGGGTGCAGCATAGCTTGCAGACCATTCGTTGCCGGCGGAGGCTGCACGACATGTCGATGGGAATGAGACACTGCTCTCAGCCGCGTGAGTTAACAGTAAACAAAGCGGTCACATGGCCAGGCGCAGTACGTTCTAGGTCCGTGGGAAAAAAATACCTGTTGCGTATACTATAAAAGGTATTTAATAAGAAACAAATTATTTTGTTTAATAACAATTGTTTTAAAATATTTTATTAATAATAATTTAGAGTTTTCTTCATAAAACTGAATCATTTTGAAAGAAAGTTAAGATTTAATATACCACTCTGGATGATCGCCTGGTCGCCATGTGAGGGGCTGCCGATGCCAAAACAAACCCAATACCAACCGTCGGTAATATCGACTACCAGACCGGTATACGAGGCTCCAGATACCGATCTCCCAAACCGGTCGTTAATACCGGCAGATCGGTATAAAAGAGGCCGTTAAATTGAGTGGATACTGTAGTTAGAATATCCATATCAGCCATGGATAGCTCCGGGGAGCCTCCGGGACTCACCCAGAAATGGCGTTTCATTACATTCAACGCTGGTTTTTTGTTGCCCAGTCAAAAACTTTATTAATATTTGCTTGAAGTTTTTCAATGTCTTCAGCTGAGGTAATTTTCATGCTGATTTTTGTGTCATCTGCAAAGGATGATACGAAGCTGTGACTTGTATTTTTGTCTATATCTGATATGAGAATAAGGAAAAGCAGTGGTGCAAGGACTGTACCCTGATGTACAGAGCTTTTAACTGCGCTTGGACTCAATTTTATATGATTGATTGTTACTCGTCGAGTCCTGTTTGACAGAAAACTAAGTTTCCAACATCCTACTTTACCGGTTATTCTCATTGACCTCATTTTGTGTGCTATCACTCCATGGTCACATTTATCGAAAGCTTTTGCGAAGTCTGTATATACCACATCAGCATTCTGTTCTTCTTCTAATGCCTCAGTGATTTTGTCGTAGTGCTCAAGTAGCTGTGAGAGGCACAAACTTCCTGCTCGAAATTCATATTGGCCCTGGGATGTAAAGGTCATTGGTCTCCATGAAATTGATAACCTGACTCCTAATCACTATCTCAGATACTTTTATTATGTGGGACATTAGTGCAACTGGTCTATAATTCTTTGCCAATGCTTTGCTCCCTCCCTTGTGTAGAGGGGCTATGTCTGCTACTTTAACCCTTACACTGCTCAGGGGTCCTGGGGACATTTACACCCCTGTGCGCAAGAAAAAAAAAATTCCAAAATTTTTTTCGTCTTCTAAACATGTTAATTTGTGTCCCCTGAGCACGGGAAAAATAGCAAAAAAATCGTAGGTCACATATTTTGGGCGCAATTGACCGAGGAAGTCTGGCAAAAAGTGGGCGTTGACAGAGCGGTCGCCAGGGCCGGTCAGCGTCACCCGCGCTGACAGATGGGAGTTGCCACAAAGATATTATTACCTAATTGTTTCAATGTCTCCGATTGATTTTTTCTTAGTTTTTTTGCAGTAATATTATTCAATGTGTGTATTGTAATATATTTATATAATAAAAGTGGTGAATAATCGCTATACTCAAACGTATGGTGTGCATATTAGTAATTCAATTATTATGTTCATAAAACAATAAACAAATAGTTTTGCTGCTATTACACTCTATACACAGGTTATATATAAGTATCTGCATATTTTGGTCACCATAACGAACCACTAAGTTGGTATTGAGAGTCGAAAAGCAACGAAGAGTTACCGCCACACACCAGCCAGCCACTCGCTGCCACTCCCTCAACACACGCACTAAACTTTCTCCCCCAACAATACCATTTGTGGTGTTATTACACTATATACAGACGTTATATATAAGTATGTATATATTTTGTTCACCACAACTGTACAGCTAAGCTGATATAGTTAGTTCAGGCACTAAGAGTCGCCGGTATGCACAGCTGGCGGCTCCCTCACTCATTCAAGGTCACACACACACTAAACTTTCTCCCCCAACAATACTGTTTGCTGCTATTACACTCTATACACAGGTTATATATAAGTATTTGCATATTTTGGTCACCATTACAAACCACTAAGTTGGTATTGAGAGTCGAAGAGCAACGAAGAGTTACCGCCACACACCAGCCAGCCACTCGCTGCCACTCCCTCAACACACGCACTAAACTTTCTCCCCCAACAATACCATTTGTGGTGTTATTACACTATATACAGACGTTATATATAAGTATGTATATATTTTGTTCACCACAACTGTACAGCTAAGCTGATATAGTTAGTTCAGGGACTAAGAGTCGTCGGTATACACAGCTGGCGGCTGGCGGCTCCCTCACTCATTCAAGGTCACACGCACTAAACTTTCTCCCCCAACAATACTGTTTTCAGTGTTATTACCCTATATACACATATTATATATAAATATCTACATGTTTTATGCACTGTAACTGTACACCTAAGCTTGTAGTGTGCCCAAAGAGCATAGTGGCCACCCTCTAAACAGCTAGACAAATAATGCAGACGACGTCACCTCCGTCACCCAAATGGCTCCTCCCAGCATAATCCTTATGCTGTTTTTACACTAATACACACATTATATATAAGTATCTACATTTGTGTTCACCACAGAGAACCACTGAGCTGGTATGGTGAATGTAAACAATAACAGGTGGCCACACAGTCAGTAAACGATGCTGTATCCCTCCGTCTCTCAGCATCACTCCTCCTACAGCGCTAATTATTACAACAATCCTGCTATTATCACAACCCTGGTTATTTATATCACAGTCAGGGGTCATCTGTAATATTGTCATCACTAAATAATAACAGTTATATATTTATTTTGACATTTTTTGGCGATGCTGTGGTCACAAGCTGAACAGCAATGCTGATCGCTCATGCTGCGTGCGCCAGCCTTGGTTGCTCCAACAGTACTGTGCCTCTCACACCTGAGATTATTGCCCACGATTTTTTTTTTAACCCTTAAATGGCGCATGGCTATATACTGATTGATACCCACAGGCGCAAAAAAAAAAAAAAAAAAAAAAAAAATTTTTTTCTTCCTAACCTGTTAAGTCGTGTTCCCTGATCACGGGAAAAATAAAAAAAAATTCAATTGTACTTACCGGCGATGTAATTGAGCCGAGAATATGGATGATGACGTCACAGTTTCCATGTTCGCTCATGCACTGTGCGTCCCGGAGGCGTCGCGCGCGGTCTTCAAGTAGCCACAGTTGCCACGAATTTATTTTCGCGTCATTATTTACAGTGTTTACACGTACATTTTTTGCAATATTAGTCACTAATTATGTTGCACATAACGTCACTTGACAGTTATTGTCAATATATGTTGCACACATCGAGTATACACATGCGCACACAAACGTTTTCCAGTATGGCATTATATTATGTACAGTAATCACAATGTTCATTATTTTATATGTACACACTAGCACGCACTATGTACAGGTTTTTGCACTATTATTGCACATTTAGAAGTCTTGGAGTATGTGGTAGTCGTTGAAGCAGTCGACAGCACACAATGCAACTCCACACCCTTCACACCATGTTTGCACCATTTTACGTTTTTGCTCTCTTCGTTTTGTTGTTTTACATACTACGCATGCACGTTGGCCTATTGCACGCTTTCCACCTGCTGGCAAATATTTTAGTCTGTGCTGCTGAAAGGCATCTACGTGAGCGAGCCTGGGTGTTGCATCATGCTGCAACACTGGGTTCATGATTGGTCTTCGTATGGCAGGGACTTCTTGACCAAACTTTGCTAATAATTGTGTTGCAAGTGTAAAAGCAAATGAACGGAAAATAGGTTTACATCCAGTTTTCACCAGGTACAAATTATAGCAGTTCAACATGCTCATGTCAACAAGATGGAAAAACACTTTTTTCGTCCACCTCAATGTTTTCCGCACACACTCGATAGTGCCAATCATCATGTCAGCCTTATCAATCAAACGCATGTTGATATTGTAGTCAAGAACACAATCTGGCTTATATACTGGTTCTCTCGTTACACGGTGCACCTTGCCACTGTTCAACATTCTACCATCATGAACGGTTGTCAGCAGGTTCACTTCTCTCTTGTCTTTCCACCGTACTGAGAGAATTTCATCACATTTCCGTACCTGGCACTCACCAACTGCAAGTCCACCTTCAAACACTGGCATTTCCCTTCTTTGTGGCTTTACTGTGCCAACCAATCCGGTTCTATTTTCAATCAAGAACTTAGCTAGCAATGGACTTGTATAGTAATTATCTGTGTATAGGATGTGGCCCTTGTTCATCCATGGTGCCATCAGTGACTTCACCACACTACCAGAGAATCCATGTTCGTCGTTACCGGGAATGTCTACATCGCTAGCTGAATACAGAATCATGTGTAACACGTATCCTGTTTCACAGTCACACAGTACAAAGAATTTCAAGCCAAATCTGTTTCGTTTTGAGGGAATATACTGTTTGAATGAAACACGTCCTTTGAATAGTATAAGGGATTCGTCAATCACCAGCTTCTGTGCTGGTACGTAATAATCTCTGAATTTTCCAATCACCTCATTCATATAGTGCCTCACTCGCCAAAGTCTATCCTCCTCAGTCCGGTCCTCATTAGTTGCAAAATGCACACACCTGAGGAGTATCTGAAATCTGTCTCTGGACATATATTTCCCGAAGAAAGGTGTTGGAATAGTCAGATCTTTGCTCCAGTAATCTGTGAGAGCGTGTTTGACACAGTGTTTCATCAACATACATATTGCAAGAAACACATACATTTCACCTATATTGGTGTTTTTCCAACGTTGCAAGCGTGAAAATTCTGTTATCTCTTTTCTAATGAGATGAGCCGCATGAAGGTTCGTTTGGTGTACAATATATTCCATGAGTGGCTCATCATAGAATGCGGTAAAATAATCACATTCACTCATATCATCACCATTATCAGGGAAAAGATCTGTAATCCCAACGTCTTTATCGTCAAATGCAGGAATTTGGGGAATAAAACCATCACCATCACTCCACACTAGTACACCTGGTGTCCTGCGAGACGCAAAAGGGGACGCAGCAGAGGCACTACGGCGAGGACCAGGAGCTAAAGCCCGTCTACGTACAGTACGGCCGCTACCTGCACGTGAGGTAGAGACACGTGCACGTAAGGTAGAGGCACGTGCACGTGAGGTAGAGGCACGTGCACGTGAGGTAGAGGCACGTGCACGTGAGGTAGAGGCACGTGAACATGAGGCTCTTGGTGCCACATGTTGTTCAATGCGGTGGCGCTTGGCTGGGCGAGACGCTGCTGACGCGACAAATTCTCGCCCAGAAACACCACTGGTACTGGCACCAGGCTCGGTAACATTATGTTCTGATTCCACTTCACTAAAACCAGAAAAAGAGTCACCTTCCTCTGACTCGTCACCAAACATATCCTCAGACTCTAAATAATCACTGGAACTGTGTGGCCGAGGGAAAATTGGGGTGGATGCTGGCCGAGGCGGCAAGGGTGAGCATATAGGCCTCGCCATGGGAGGCCGCTGTATCTCATATTCACTGTCCGTGCTATCATCATCGGTCAATTGCGTGTAGTCTTTATCAATATCAGAGTCATCAAAGTCACTTTCCTCACCATCGGAAAATAATTCACTGGTTATTTGCTCTTGGGTGAGTGATTGCCTGGGGCGTGCCCGGGAAGCGTTCGGCCGTGCGCTCGACATGGTGGCTGCTGGGTAACTGAGGCCTCCCACGCGATGGTAGCGTGAGCTGGATTTTTTTTCAAAATGGCGGCTGTTTACTATAGCCCCTGGGCAGCGTATGGGGACCCCATCTACCCCGCGGGCCTTTCAAATCGTGCTCGGTATGCCCGCGCATCATATGATGCGAGGCGCAATTTACTGCAAGTCGGGCAACGCATCATATGATGCGATGCGCAATTGAAGGGTTAATGGCATCTGTTTACAAGAGCCCTGAGGAAGCTAATGTGAACCCCGTGTAGCCGCGGGCCATTTGAATCGGGCCTGGCACCCAATGGCGTATATATACGCCATGCGCACCGTCGGACATGTTACTCAGGGCGTATATATACGCCATGCGCAGTTTAAGGGTTAAAGGCCAAATAGTCCAGAGCAGCTTAGAGGTTAACCCTTTCCACTACTGCCCATAGGAGGGGGTAAGGGTTACATAATAAATTAACTAAACTAACAAGGAAAAGTGTAGGTTTGAAGCTGGAGTGTGATGTAGGGCGGGAAGGAAGAAAATATCAAGAGAAAGCACCAAGCCGTTACGACTATATTACACTTGGAAGGGGTCATGATGAGGATTTGGGATGGGATAGGGGAGGGGGGGGGGAGGAAAGGTGCCCAACCACTTGGACGGTTACCTGGTTGATACCTGGTTGATGGGATTCTGGGAGTTCTTCTACTTCCCAAGCCCGGCCCAAGCCAGGCTTGACTTGTGAGAGTTTAGTCCACTAGGCTGTTGCTTGCAGCGGCCCGCAGGTTCATATATCCACCACAGCCCGGTTGGTCCGGCACTCCTTGGAGAAAATGATCTAGTTTTCTCCTGAAGATGTCCACGGTTGTTCCGGCAATATTTCTTATGCTCGCTGGGAGGATGTTGAGCACCGTGGACCTCTGATGTTTATACATCAGGGATCAGGGATCCCTGATACACTGACCTGATGTATCCCATCCCATCAGGATGCAGGGATGCATACATCCCTGACCTGATACATCAGGTCAGGGGATTGAACACTGATCTTCATAAAGTGAGACCGTCTCTTTACCCTCCACCTTGCGTGGTTGGGCACCATTCCTTCCCTGCCCCCCCCTCTCTGTCCCAATGTGAGTGGGTGTCAGGCGGCAGGGTGGGTGTCGGGCGGGAGTGTGGGTGTCGTGTAGGAGTGTGGGTATTAGGCAGCAGGGCAGGGTGGGTGTTGGCGGCAGTGTGGGTGTCGGGAGTGGGATTTTGTCTGTTGTTCAATGTGCAGGTCTAGTCAAGCCTGCCATTGTTATGATTTTCATATGGTTCTAGTAATGCTTGCTCCAAATTTTTAGAGAGCTGTTTATCTTATAAAATATTCACAAATCACCACCTTCTGTTAATGATCTTGATATGATCTTGGTGTATTTTTATTATCTGGAGCATTATATGTTCATCTCTATCCTACACTACCACTTAGATAATGATGAAATAATCTTGGAGCTTTCTGAGCCTTGTCAACTGTGGTGTGTGTAATTACCTATCTTGCGGTTACCTTGCATTGGTTTTGGGGCTCAACGTCCCCGCGGCTCAGTCCTTGACCAGGGCTCCAGGTTGCTGGACTGGTAAACCAGGCTGTAAGATGCGGCTGCTCACAGCCTGGATGATCAGGTATCTTTTGGAGGAGTTTATTGAGTTCTCTTGAACACTGAGGGGTCGGCCAGTTATGCCCCTTATATGTATGTAGTGGAAGTGTGTTAAACAGTCTTGGGCCTTTGATGTTGATAGAGTTCTCTATCAGAGTACCTATTGTCCCTCTACTTTTCATCAGGAATATTCTGCACATCCTGTCATGCCTTCTGGTCTCGTGTAATGTTATGTTTACTTCTGTGTGCAGATTTGGGACCAGTCCTAATATTTTCCACATGTAGATGATTATGTCTCTCTCTCTCACCTACGCTCTAGAGAATACAGGTTTAGGCATTTTATTCGGTCTCAATAGTTCAGATATTTTACTAAGGGATTCTAGGGATTTTACTGAGGGGTTCTTTACACAAGATCCCAGTTTAGGATACAATTACCATTAAGACACCACAAGTAGGTCCGTCCTCCCGTGACTAAAAGAGTTGGTTATTAGCTACAATGTGTAAGCAGTCTCATGCCAACGGCCATACCACGTTGAGAACACCGCTTCTCGTCCGATCAGCGAAGTTAAGCTACATTGGGTTTGGTTAGTACTTGGATGGGTGACCGCCTGGGAACACCAAATGCTGTTGGCAATAATGTTTTTTCTTTGTTTTGTTTCGTTTGTTTTTGTTTGAATGGCTCCATGCGGGGAATTCACGGAGTTGTGTGGTAAGCTGGCCTGGTAAAATGAATTTAGTATGTCATGTTTTGAAAACAAACTGGCTTAAGATAGATAGTGTGTGAGGCTTTATACAAAACAACAAAACAAAACATGTTTTATTTCTTAATCCGGGTTTGAACTCGCAACTCCAAGAATACGTGTCACTTACACACTTAATTACCACTGGACCACTGCAGGACACTTGATGCTGAGTATCAATTTAATGACGTAAATGCCATTTCCACAAATAAATGATAATTTAAAAGTTTTGTATGTACAAATCTTTTCTGTTTAAAAGGCTACATTATCAGTTACTGATATATTTGTGTTAATGTTTCTATACCCACAGGAAGGCATATTTTTGCTTATATGTATGGGTGGAGAAGGAA
>WNGS01066681.1:18798055-18818532 GCA_020271785.1 Procambarus virginalis | reverse complement strand
ATATATATATATATATATATATATATATATATATATACTATATATATATATAATATATGTCGTACCTAGTAGCCAGACGCACTTCTCAACCTACTATGCAAGGCCGGATTGCCTAATAAGCCAAGTTTTCATGAATTGTTTTTCGACTCCCTAACCTAACTATTTTCGGCTACCTAAGCTAACCTATAAAGATAGGCTAGGTTAGGTAGGGCTGGTTAGGTTCGGTCATATATCTACGTTTAATTTTAACTCCAATAAAAAAAAATTATCTCATAAATAATGAAATGGGTAGCTTTATCATTTCATAGGAAAAAATAGAGAAAATATATTGAATGAGAAAAACTTGGCTTATTAGGCAAATCTGGCCTTGCATAGTAAGCCGAGTACGACGTTCTGGCTACTAGGTACAACATACATATATATAAATATATATATATATAAACTAATAGCTCATCGACACTATAAATTTTGTATACTAACAACACAATGATTCTGGCAATATTCTATACAGTAGTTCATGGCTGTGGCAACATTGTATACTATGAGCTCATTGGCCGTGGCAACATTGTATACTATGAGCTCATTGGCTGTGGCAACATTGTATACTATGAGCTCATTGGCTGTGGCAACATTGTATACTATGAGCTCATTGGCTGTGGCAACATTGTATACTATGAGCTCATTGGCTGTGGCAACATTGTATACTATGAGCTCATTGGCTGTGGCAACATTGTATACTATGAGCTCATTGGCCGTGGCAACATTGTATACAATGAGCTCATTGGCCGTGGCAACATTGTATACTATGAGCTCATTGGCCGTGGCAACATTGTATACTATGAGCTCATTGGCCGTGGCAACATTGTATACTATGAGCTCATTGGCCGTGGCAACATTGTATACAATGAGCTCATTGGCCGTGGCAACATTGTATACTATGAGCTCATTGGCCGTGGCAACATTGTATACAATGAGCTCATTGGCTGTGGGAAACATTGTATACTATGAACTCATTGGCTGTGGGAACATTGTATACTATGAGCTTATTGGCCGTGGCTAAACTTGTCAATCATTCCTATGCCTGTTCATTGGCTGACAGGTATGTGAATCCGTCATATGCAAACAACATGTATTTTAAACCCCCCGTTCACAGTTTTTTGTGCTATTTCTTTTCACAGTCGCTTGTTTTAAAATTTGCAGCGAGGCTTGTTTAAATTACGATTATTTTTATGGCCACTTTATACCGATGGAGTAATTAGGTGAATTAAAATTCCGTTACTATGTTGGTATTTGTGTGTTCAATATTGACTAATCCTCCTTGTTTGATTTCAGGGCAAATTTCTTATTTAGCTTCAGGTCCTGCCGGAAACACTATGCACCTTAATGGCTTTGTAAGAATATACTGATCACAAATATATATACTTTATAAGTATATAATTGCTTATATACTTTGACAACTTGTAATTCATTGTGTTGGAGGGACAGGGAGGCAGTTTATACATGCAGTACATGTGAGGCTTATATCGAGGTTATAGAACTGGACACGCCAAGGGACATGGAAGTTCTGGTTCACCGGGTTCGAATCCTTCATGGGTCAAGAGTTTTCTGATTCATGTTAGCTTGGGGACCATTCAAGCTTGACGCATATATATATATATATATATATTATATATATATATTATATATATATATATATATATATATATATATATATATATATATGAGAGATCGCCAGAGCAGCAATTAATGACCTCTTTAATGTCTAACAAAACAGAATGGGAACTACTCTTGGACTCCGACTCTATGTTTCATTTTCCTAAAAGATAAATTACAGCTGTGTGGCAGTTAGGGAGGGACATAAGACTAGGGATCTCTTTAAGAAGCTAACTAATGGGGGCCAACCCTTTGGACCTTTGGGAATTGAACGCCGAGATGCAAAATGCGAAATCGTCGCTGTACCGACCATTTCAATACGTAGGTCTTTACAAATGTGTGTTTTGATTCACTGTTTCATTATGACCGGAGAACAGAATTTATGGTATGAAAATGCCGACGAACCACTCAAATTTCAGAATCTAGTTTGACTTTGATGAAGACTTTTCTTAAATTCTTTATTAAAACTTAAGCCAATATTAGATACTTAAATATTAGATATTAAAACTTAGGCCAATATTAATACGTAAATATTAGATATTAAAACTTAGGCCAATATTTGATACTAGATAATTAAAATGCAGGCATATATTACCTAAAAAACACAAAATTACGAGCTCTAAATTTTAATAAATTGAAAGCATTGCCCCATATTTTGTGTCGCAAAATCAACTTCCAAGACGAATACAAGACTTTAAACAATTATTTGCATTTTGATTCCTCCTAATTGGAAGTCATTTATATCGGCTGTGATTATATCGGAGAGTAGACACGAGGCATCGGTCCATCACCTCGTGCTGTATGAAGGGGTTAATTTAGTAGCGGCGCTCGTCGGGGCTGATACTCAAATGTTGCAGTGGAATTATTTGTGAGGGTGAAATGTTGTTAATGAAATGTCCCTCACGGTAAGCTTAATTAAAACATTGTTCGCTGCATATAAAATTTGAGGGGTGTTGAACAGGTGCGTGCGCTTGTTTGGTTGATGTTTGTGTGTACTCACATATTTGTACTGCCTGTTTGTGCTTGCGGGGTTGAGTCTGGCTCTTTGGTCCCGTCTCTCAAATGTCAATCAACTGGTGTACAGGTTCCTGAGCCTACTGGGCTTTATCATATACACTTGAAATTGTGTATGGAGTCAGCCTCCACCACATCACTTCCTAGTGCATTCCATTTGGGCCCTCAACTTCCACCAGTGTCCCCTAGTGCGTGTGCCCCTTGTTAAACAGTCTGTCTTTATCTACCCTATCAATTCCTCTGAGAATCTTGTATGTGGTGATCATGTCCCCTCTAAATCTTCTGTCTCCCAGTGATGTGAGGTTTAATTCCCGTAGTCTCTCCTCGTAGCTCATTCCCTCATATACTCATACCCTGTGTGTGTGTGTGTGTGTGTGTGTGTGGTGTGTGTGTGTGTGTGTGTGTGTGTGTGTGGTGTGTATCATATTTGTCCCTGCAGGATCGAGCTTTGGCTTTGGATCCCGACTTTTTAGCGTTTAAAGCAATAACTCCTGTCCTATTTCCCTATCATCTATTTTTAAAATTGTGAAGAGTGTCTGGTAACACATTCTACTTCTTTATTTCATCCCATTTTCCCACTAATATTACGCTAAGAGAAAACTTCCTAGCATCTTTATGACTCTCTTAGTTCTCACCTTCCACTCATATCACCTTGTTTTGTTGGTATTCAGTGTGAACGTTAGTCTATTTCTACTTTGTCAATCCTCCAAGTATTTTATGTTTCAACCATATCTCCCCGCTCCCTCCTTTTTTCTAGCGTCGTCAGTTCAGTTCCTTCAGTCCTCTTCTTACCCCATCCCTCGCAACTCTGGGATGAGCCTCGTCCGCAATATTTCTGAACCTTTTCCAGTTTCGTTGTGTGTTTCTTAGGTGGCGGCTCCATGGTGGTGCGACATAGCGTAAAACCAACCCGTCCTCGCAAATTCGTATAGTCAATAGTGACTTATTAAATACGTGCATAGGTGATATACTAACATAATAGTTTACCTTGAAAAGCTTCATAGAAAACACCGACCTTACCTAACCTTGTTAGTATGTTAAGATAAGCATCTTATTGCTTCGTAATTACAATTATTACTTACCTATACCTATAATAGGTTAAGTAACAATTGTAATTACGAAGCTATAAGATGCTTATCTTAACATACAAGTTAGGTAAGGTCGTGTTTTATATGAAGCTTTTCAAGGTAAACTATTATGTTTAGTATGTCACCTATGCACGTATTTAATAAGTCAATATTGACTATACGAATTTGCGAGGACGGGTTGCGTAAAACTGGTCTCACATAGGCAGTGTAAAGTATTCTAAATGCCACCTTACTTAGGTTCATGAATGACGTTCTAACGTTTGCTAGCGTAGAGTTCGCTGCTGTCGCTATCTGATTTATATGTGCCTCATGAGTTCAATTTGGTGTTACGTGAATTTCCAGGTCTCTTTCGCAAATCGTCACCAGGTAGGTAGTTTCATTTCATTGCGTACTGTCCCTTTGGTTTCCTGTCACCTAGTCCCATTCTCACAACTTTACAATTGCTAGTGTTAAGTCAATATCATTCTCCAGTAGCTATTTCTCTGACCATTTCTGCGGCTTGTTCAAGTCATCTTAGAGGATCCTACAATCCTCAACTGTCACAACTCGTCTCATTAATTTCGCGTTATCCGCAGCGAACATCGACAAATAGGACTCGACTCCTATAGACATGTCGTTTACGAATATTCGAAATAGAACTGGTCCGAGCACCGATTCTTGAGGTACTCCACTCGTTTCCGTTCGCCAGTCTGACTTCCCGCCCCCTTACCGTTACTCTCTGGCTCCTGCCTGTTAAGTAATTCCTTATCCAAGCTCGGTATTTTCCGCTTACCCACGCCTGTCTTCCAAGTTTGAATAACGGTCTCCTGTGCGGTACTGTATCAAAGGCTTTTTGGCAGTCCAGAAATATGCAGTGTGCCCATCCTTCCCTGTCCTGCCTTATTCTTGTTATTTTGTCGTAGAATTCCAGAAGGTTTGTTAGCATGATTTCCCTTCCCTGAACCCGTGTTGGTGTTTGTTTACAAACCAAAGTTACAAACCAAAGACAGGTTACAAAGTGTGTAACCAGTCTTAACTTGATAATTCTTTTTAATACTTTAAAGGGGATGGTTGTTAGTGATACTGGTGTGTAGTTAAGTGCCACCTCCCTGTACAAACACGCGTATGTGTATTTTTAACCCCTAACTCGTAAAGGTGTATTTTTTCAAAGCACTCCCAACGTTCTCAAATAATTCATGATAAATGGTCCAGTATTCATGGAGGTTTCATGTAGATGAATTAAAGAGCACTCGCATCCACTCAAAACATCTGCTGGTATATATATATATATATATATTATATATATATATATATATATATATATATATATATATATATATATGTATATATATATATATATATATATATATATATATATATATATATATATATGTATATAAATATATATATATATATATATATATATATTATATATATATATATATATATATATGCAATAATATATTCGAATGGCTTGGTGCTCTCTCCTGATAGTTCCCTTCAATAGATGTTTATGGAAATTTTCAAACACTAATATTGTACAAAATCGCATACAACAACTGTGAGTTGAGGCGAGGCAGGGCACCAGGAGGTACTGGTTGTATACCAGATCCAAACATAACAAAAGAGTTACTTGTGGTGGTTTTACTTTGAGATCATAACTCATCCATTGAAAGTAAACGTTAAGTTCCACTGTTTCTGACTCTTCTTTCTATGGTATGACGCCTTGACGGTCGTTGATTGGCACAAACGGTAGAGCTTCTTTTTTTCTACATAAACTTTATATATACATAAACTTAAACTTTAACTTTACTCCTTTGGACTCTATCTGACTTGCATTGTATATCCAGAAATTACAAGAAAACGGATTGTCAAAAGCGTCTTACATTGACCAAAGTACCTCACATAGACCAAAGTACCTCACATAGACCAAAGTACCTCACATAGACCAAAGTACCTCACATAGACCAAAGTACCTCACATAGACCAAAGTACCTCACATAGACCAAAGTACCTCACATAGACCAAAGTACCTCACATAGAGTGAACATAAATGAGAAGTAATTTTGTGTTGCAAGGAAGTATGATGTGACAACTCTTCAAAGTGTCATTCTGTTTGACCAAATCAATACATTTAACACAGATGACACTTGACATTACATAAGCTTATTCATCCTTATTAAAATCAAACCTTCCATAATAATCCTTCATGCAGGCTGTAGGTGACATATAACTTGGACAGACTCAGCACTTCTATTGATAAATGATGGTATCCAAACACTCTGGCATCGCTTTTAAAAGTTCAAAATAAAGTGTGTATTGAGTCACCTAAAACTACATCTATGAGTGTGTGCTTATGTGTATATATTCTCACATACATGCATACATATATGTATGTATGAGAATGTTTGAGCGGTTGTATGTATGTGTATGGTCTATTACGACGCTGGTCCACCTGCTGCAACCGAAACACCCCAATGGACGATCGACCCCATGCTCTTACCCCACTTACCAATGATGGTGAGATTGACGAAGTTGGTGTGGGTCGGGGACTTGAAGAAGTCGACCCTGCACTCGTACACGGCGGCCTGGGACACCGTCAGGTTGTGGAGGGTGAGGGTGGCGGCCCCGCGACTCACCGTTAGCGTCCCTTCATTTTGTTTGATGTCGGAGCGCATCTGTGGTACCCGGCCGTCGTGGCTGTGGCGGCCGGCAGGTGGGGAGGGCAGGCACCAGAGGACAGGACGGGAGAGAGAGAGAGAGAGAGAGATATTAACACGCTCCATGAATCAGTGTCGCTGCGTCAGTAGAAGTGCTCCTTAATATAAAGCCAATATATTGAAACAATTCGTACTGAGCCTAAGCCTTGTGTGTATATATGTCGTACCTAGTAGCCAGAACGCACTTCTCAGCCTACTATGCAAGGCCCGATTTGCCTAATAAGCCAAGTTTTCCTGAATTAATATATTTTCTTTAATTTTTTATTATGAAATGATAAACCTACCCATTTCATTGTGTATGAGGTCATTTTTTTTATTGGAGTTAAAATTAACGTAGATATATGACCGAATCTAACCAACCCTACCTAACCTAACCTAACTATCTTTATAGGTTAGGTTAGGTTAGGTAGGTTAGATAGTCGGAAAACAATTAATTCATGAAAACTTGGCTTATTAGGCAAATCAGGCCTTGCATAGTAGGCTGAGAAGTGCGTTCTGGCTACTAGGTACGACATATATATATATATATATATATATATATATATATATATATATATATATATATATATATATATAATACACACACGAGTCTCCCAAGCATATATACAAGTGTATATTAAGCTACCTCAGTAACTTTCTTATATTTTTTATAAGAATATAGAAAAGTTACCCTAAGCTTCACATTTATGAAAGCAGATTATACAAATAATGCCTGATAGGCTGCTTTTAGTAAGATATATTTTCTGTGAATCGGGAGTATCGAGATCTTTCTCAGCTGCCTCGAATATTGACACGTCTATGAAAACATTAATTTTTCTTCTATCCTCTTAAAGATTGTCTTAATGAAATATTAAACTCAGGAGTGTGGCGTGTAGGAACGGACACGCGAGTCAGGCCGTGTAGAGTGACGATTAGTGAGTGCAGGAGACTCACCTCAACAACTATATAAGACCAGGGGCTAACCTCACAACTGGAGTGTGTCGGGGAGCTCACCAGACAACTGGAGTGTTTCGGAAGCTGAGTGGCGCTTGAAGACCATATGAAGCTGTCTATTCGCATGAAGACAGGGCTTACGTACCGATAGTATAACTTGCGCTATTCACTCACAGGGGATTTGACCTGAAAGGTGGCTTGCCTGACTTAGGCCGGAAACTACTCACCTGAAGACTGGCGTCCGGCCGCCTCTCTTGTACCAGAGGATGAGCTTGGGTCTGTCCCCTGGAGTGCGGGGGTTGAGGTAGCAGGGCAGGTCACTGGAGCGGCCGGCCACCCCCGTCACAGACCACACTGAAATAAACAAATACGGTGAAGGATCATAATGCTCTGATACGCCAACGTCAGGCACCACGTTCACATAACATTAAGTGTAAACAATGTGAAAACAATAACAGCTTCAAGTGTAAGTAATAAGAACAATTGTTAACAAGAGATTCAAGTATAAACCATAAAAACATCAAGTGTAAACAACAAAAACATCAAGGGGCAAATGCTATCAAGTATAAACAATGGCATCAAGTGTAAGCAATAACACATTAAACTGCAAACAATAGTTTTATCAAGAGTAAACAATAAAGCATTGCATCCGGCTTGCATACCATTGTGCATGGGGAATAGGCTCCAGAAGATGAGAGGAAATGTTAGCAAAGTGGAGACATGACCACTACAACATTATCTAACACAGCGCAAAGTTGCAAACTAAATAAGATTTCAACTAAGATTGAACAGAGCAGAAGACGTTGTTAAACATTCTGGGCATAATGTTACAGAAGAGAATATACGAGTCATAAACACTCATACACGGCCTAAGTAAGAAACGAGAAAAAGAGTAACACATAGTGGGCCAGCTTAGGGCCTACGAAGAAATATCTCTGCAAAAAAAAAACAAAAAACACAAAAAAAACAAATCAAGTGTAAAGAATAATATCACGTTTCAACAAAAACAACATGTATAAACAACCAAACTATAAAGTGTAAACAATAGCATCAAGTGTAAACAGTAACGTTATCAAGTGTAAACAATAGCATTAAAATACAAATAATAATATGTATAAAAAAATAACTTTCAAGGTTAAAATTAACATCATGTTCGAACAATAAGAACATCAAGAGTTAATAGTAAAAACATCTTGTAATGACAATAACAACCTCGAATGTATTTAATATATCCGGTTACATATACATAACAAATCATTACAAATCTCCCTAAAGCGCGAGTCCCATAAAATTAATACACGAGTATTATGTACATGTATAAACCTTAGTTCCAGGTCATGAATCACAACAATAACTTCTGTATATTTTCAATACCAGGTCGTTAACGCTCGTGCATTACAGCGTGCGCTGTTAATTGCACTAATTACATAAATTATAATACTGTTTCTGTAAAAAAAAATAATTGTTTTGATTTCACACTAGGGGTAAATATTTACAATTAAAAATGTTCTATAAAGTTTACCCTGTTTTTCATAATTGTTGAGGGATGTTTTTCTAAATTCTTGGAGAGAAAGTAGTTGTTGTTTTTTATTACAAGATTACAGTTATTTAATTTGTGTAATAATGATAGATAAATTTTGCGTGCTCGGAGTTCAAAATATTGTGTGGTCAAATTAAGTTTGATTTAATTTTCCAAACCTCGAATCTGAAATGGGAGAGGAGCCAGCTATTCACAAATCGTCACTATCCACGAATCAAAGAGAAGCAGAAGATTCAGCCATTCTAAATAATGGCTGAATCTAATAATAAATAAATAATACACGCGTTGCTGAGCCACACAAACCTTCCCTTGTCTCCCAACCATTCCTCACTCCCTCGTCTCTTTTTCCTCCTCTTTATCCTCCACTCCCCTCGTCCTCCTAACCATTCCCCACTCCACCACCCCTCGTCCTCCCTACTATCTACCTCTCCCCTATCCCCTTGTCCTCCCAACCATTCTCAATTCTCCTCGTCCCCACCATCCCGAACTCCCCTGTCCCCTCATCCTCCCCACCATTCCCCCACTTGGTATTTTGTAGGAAATGTTTTGTAGGAAATTTAGGTAATGATATTTCCTTCTCTTATGTGAAACCTGTGCTGTTGTTTTGGCGTGCTCACACTTAATTCACAATCAGTCCTTGGATAAACACACGATTTCATATAAAACTGAAAGACGATTTCCGTTTTTTGCTCTTAATACTGGCTAAATGAGACAATAAACTTCATCACACATGCAACAAGTTGAAATCTGTAGCAATATATTTAGTGATTTCGTATGAACAGCAGGATAATCATCTTTCATATAAATCCAGAACTTATCCAGTGATAGGTCAGTGAATCTCATGTGTAAGATCAGGTTATAGCTTACAAACTGCTTCCTCTTCTCTTAAAGTGAAGTTGTGAGGATGGGCATGAAATTCAGTGTATGGATTTCTCGCCTAATCATACACTTGTGCTGAAAAAAGATGGAAAAATTTTGTTAAAATTCCATAAATTCTTCCAAATGGGTTTCAGGAAAACTTGAAATTTTCTGATAACCTTCTTCATTCTTAAACGTCAGCAGTAGTTGAAACATTTCTAGATGTCATTTTCCAATATATTTTTTGCAGTGATTCAGCCTTCTTTTATATCAAGGAATCTTGCCACTTAAATCAACATATTTTTCTCTCGGACCTTGCAGTGACATGTTCAACTGATTCATGTAATGAGAAATGTCTGCCACGTAGGCCAGGTTCTGCCACCATTCATCATCTTCAAAGTAGTTGGCAAAATCTGGCCTAATTGTTTTCCTGAAATACTGCGGCAATTCATCTTTCAGTTCGAACACCGTGTTTAAGCCCTTCCTCGACTAAGTCACTGGATTTCTGTGTGAACCAAGATATTGATGTGCTTTTGTCACGTTTTCAAACAGCTTTTGTAAACATTTTGGAGTGAACTGGTCATTGTTCAATAAACATGATCATTTTTTGAGGCATCATAAAAATATATTTTCAATTCAACTTCAAAAGATTTTGAAATCAGCACTTCCCGGTGAAGAAAGCAAAATGTTGTGACAACAAAATATTCTTGTTTTACAAGGAAAACAAAACCTGTTTTTGAGCCAACCATTGATGCGGAATCATCAATACAGATCTCGTATCCATACGGAACACTACATTCTCCCCACTCCCCATTGACCTCTCGTGGAGGTCACGACGAGGGAAGGGTGGTGGTGTTAACGGTTGAAAATGCAACCGTTTCACAACCCCTGTTGAGAAAAGGCGCATTAAAGTATCAAATATTGACTTGAATGTGCCTTTTTCTACTGAATTCCTCAGTCAGCTTCCAACTGGAACTGTATGCAAAATCACAGTTGACACAGACGTCGACAACTCTTCGCTTGCCAACCTGTCCTCCTGCAAAGAACGTCGCTTTTTGCCAGTATGCGTTACATAGGCAAAAAAATTGTCGTCGTAGAAAATGGAGGCGCCAGGCAAAAGTGACGTACTGTCCCGTTTTCTGTTATTAGTCCTCTGGTAGGTCAGGAGAGGACACTTTAATTGACCGTTTTCTTAACGCTGGGAAAACCTCAGGAGGACGGACTGCGCTTTTACCTGTCACAGCACTCGCTACTAGTATTAACAAACATTATTATGTTCCCTCAGTTCAGTGTGATAGCCACCATTCAAATCAGAGACTATTGCATACAGTTACTACAACGTCTTTGAATCTCATAGCAGGAGGCTGCTAAGTCTACGGAGATGGCTACCCATATTTGAGTTACTCGAATGTACCTGATGGAGTGAATTATTCAACCACAGTAGTCTAGTGGAGACTAGCGTTATTTTATGCTGAATGTGTAACGTATAACACCATAGCTTGTTATCTGATCTTTAAATATTTTGGGCAGAGAGAGAGAGAGACTGAGACCAATAAAAATCCTGAAATTATTATAGCAATTTCAACCGCGTCTGAATTACTGGAGCCAGATTATATCAACCTTCATTAAAAAAACCAGGAACATCATATATCACGTCCTCTCGCACGAGAATTAACTGTATAAGTCATACCTGCACTACTAATCGCTGCTCTGGGGTTGCTGATAAAGAATATCCGGCTCACCGGAATAGAAAAAAGATTAAATGGCGCTTCTAAACCAAAACGGGAGAGGCAAGAGGGTTGTGATGTATGGGATTTAAACCGTCAGAAAGAGCAAAGTTTCTACATTCTCCCAGGGATAATTGAAGAAGATATGAGACAGACTAAGAGTATTTTATCCTCTTGAAGTGAGTCGAAATGAAGCGGGAACAGGTCTGTCCTGAAGGGGAGCCGGTCGGCCGAGCGGACTGCACACTGGACTTGTGATCCTGTGGTCCCGGTTCGATCCCGGGCGCCGGCGAGAAACAATGGGCAGAGTTTCTTTCACCCTATGCCCCTGTTACCTAGCAGTAAAATAGGTACCTGGGTGTTAGTCAGCTGTCACGGGATGCTTCCTGGGGGTGGAGGCCTGGTCGAGGACTGGGCCGCGGGGACACTAAAAGCCCCGAAATCATCTCAAGATAACCTCAAGATAAGGGTTGGCTGTGCTGAAAAGAATCTAACATGTTGATAATGGCGATGGTTTGGAGGACGGGGGGGGGAAGGGGGGAGAGAAGGGGCGGGGAGGGAGGGGGGGGGGTAAGGAGGAAGTTAAGAATCAATCTCTGTTGCACCAAAGAACAGGTGCACCTCTGATAGTCATCTTCTTGGTTATTTTCATTCCGTGTTCATGGAAATGTAACACGGAATGAATCTCTCTCTCTCTCTCTCTCTCTCTCTCTCTCTCTCTCTCTCTCTCTCTCAAACGCACACACTCACACTCTCCTTCCTTTTCTTTCAACATATGCACCTCTTTTTAAAGTGTCCATGATCCTAACTATAGAACCCGTCTTTTGACTTTCACGTGCAATTACACACGGCTGAAATCACACATGCAACTGCTGTACATTCCTAATATGAACGGAGTCCACTTAAATTCGTTTAGCTTGAATTACAGACTGTGGCCCAATCTTCTTCAGGATCAGGTAGGCATATCATTAAGATTTTGTTTCTTTTGCTGAGTGTGTCACAAAGGTCAAAGAAGAACGGTGTCACTGAATAACTTTCGGCCGGAACGGACGCAGCAGTGTCAAAGATCCTATTGTAACTTTCTTCAAAACAGCAGCCAGAACTTTAAGCAATTAAAGTAGCTTCCTTACCTCCTCCCCCCCCCTCTTTCTTCCCGCTTTGTAGTATGTATATTTATCTTATTTTTAACTCGCGGTTGTTATCCTTTGACCTGGGTTTTGCGTCTCAGGGTAGATACAATATCTCGGCCCATTGCGACTAAGCCATATTTTCCTATGATCCTCCTTCAACGTGAGATACAATCATTTAATATTATATTTGGGTATTATAGAACGCTGTTGAGAATGGAGTAGCTACAAACGTTGGCCGTTTGTTGAACTTACCTCGCTGCTCGACACAGCCTGACCAGCAGATCCAATACTGTGCAGCAAAACAAACCAAAACACTGTACAATACATTATACTATGTATCATGCATTTTATTCCATTCATTATGACGTTTCCGTACAGCGACGGTGTTGACTGTTAAGGGGTCGTTGTTAGAATCCCGAAGGTTAAAGGTAGTTAGATACCGATCATTCATCTTCATTATTATTTTCCATTCACCTGGCCTATAAGAGTCTCGAATCATGGACCCACATTTTTACTGTCCGAGGAGCTATACCTGGATTACAGTGTATTTTTCACACACTGTTAAAAACTGTCTCATGTTGTTTTGGTAGGTAGAACTTTAAGTATTTTTACAGAGCTTGTTGTATTTCTGTTATAATGATAATAGGATAAAAAACCACACTTGTGTATTTGTGAAATTTATTAAAGGAATTTACACCACGTTTTTTGCACTCTCCTGAGTGCTTTGTCAAGGTGTGAGTGTGCGAGTAGAAAGAGATTTACACCTCAACGTCTAATGAGGCTACTATCCCTGTGTTCAATTCTCGTATCCTTCTTGACCACCTGACCATGTCACCTCTATCCCCGACTGCTGATATGTACCTGCGGTAATGCCTTTTTTTCGAAAATAGGGTCATGTGCCCTCTCTGTAATCCTGCTCTTCTGGGAACTGGAGTTGTTATTAATAGATATGTTCAACTAGATGCTCTCCCTCGTAACCCTCTCCATACCTCAAGGAACGCGGCTAATGGGACTGCTTTCATTCATCCATTTCTTCAGATCTAATTTTAATTCACTCCGAATCATTTTCCAAGTAAAGCTATTCTCCGAAGTAAAGCTTTTGTTACCAACGAAAGAATTTTCATTGTTATTATTAGAACCCCTTCCACTACCTTTCTAGTTCTAATAATATTACTTTTATAGATTCGCCATTATTAAAATCAACATTGTGATCTTTTTCCCAACAATGGTTAGCTACAACACTGTTACCAGCCATGATTCTATACGCTGTCTTATGCTCCTTAGTTCTGATCTCCAGTTTCACGCTGTTTCCCAACACACAGACTTCATTACAATCTCTACCAGGTAATATATCAACGCCTCTCGGTTTACTATCCTCTCCTACTCTATTCTTACTAATCCTTTCCCTAATTGTATTTGGGTTACTTATAGCAATTCTATGTTATGTATCTGCTACGTTAGGGCTCAGCTTACTTAAAAGAGGGTTATAAGGCAATTTCATTAACAAAATTGGTTGTGTGATTACTTGTTAAACACTTAGCCATCAAAATGTTTTTTTTATGAGTAAGTGTTTGACGAGTCAGATTCAAAACATCTCGTTACATCAGACATTGTCTTCGCTATAGAAGACAGACAGGAAGTGAAGATAGCGAATCTTGATTTAGAGAAAGCAAGGCTTGCTGCAGAGACAGATAAGGATTTGAAGATAGCGAAGCCCGAATTAGAGAGAGAGAGAGAATGGCTTACGCAAAAGAAAAAGATAAGAAAGCAATGCATACTTCAGATAGGACTTAACAGCAACACGGCTTGCAAGTGTGGGGGAAGATAGGGACGCAACACTTGCAAAGGAGAGAGACGATAGGGACGCAACACTTGCAGGGGAGAGAGAACATCGGGACACAATACTTGCAGGGAAGAGAGAGAATACGGAAGAATTAGGTGCTCAAAGGGCAAAAATGAAATTTAAAGCCAAACATCCTGTGGTATACCCTCCCTAGGTAGGAACGTCATCACATGGTACCAATGTACCAAGTAAAAGACACAAAATCCCCATCTTCGACGAAAAACAAGTGGGCCAACTTGTTCGCGCAATCTGATAAAACTTGCAAATAATATGGATTGTCCTCAGAACGAATGCGTATCAATCATACAGCATCATCTAATTGTTTTTCCTCATGATATTTATTCATTACTCCCAGGGAGAAGCTTTCACTATGTGACATCTGCTATCTAGGAGTGGTATGAATTATCGAAGCACGAGGGCAGAAGCCCTTGAAATGAAAGCAAACACAGACTGGTTTAGAATTCATCTGGAGTAAGTCACAACCGTTTGATAACCGCAGTCTGGCCAAAGTTTCATCATTTAATTGCAGTTGAAGTTTGGTTGTTATGACTTTCAACTAAACTTAGCATGTACTGATGTGATAAAGGCATCTTGGGCCTGCACACGTATGTCAGAAGTGCTAATAAGAATGAAGTACGCCATAAACCTTTCCCTGGAGTCTGTTTTCAAAGGCAATCCCTCCCCCTCTCCCCACCCCCCCCAGTCTTATTCAGAACCGCCTAAGAGTCAACTTCTGATATCTCCGACTGTCTCTCACACAGACCATGACCATTGGAAAGGTTCTGCTTGCCAACAGGTACCCAGGATCAGCGGAGGAAAGAGAAACTCTGACAAGTGGCACAGGAAAAAGTATTGTGAAAACTGAGAGAGCTCAAGTCATGTTTACAATTTGTGCCAAAAGAGTCAATAACGGCACGTTCCTTTATCATAGGAAGATTACCCTTTTAAAATTGCACTCCCTCCCTTGCTACGCAAGAAGAAAATTAAAGATCAACCCAAGCTTCGTCTTTAGGCAAAGATCAACGCCTTAAGCTTATATTTTGAGTGAGGAGCTCGTGTAAATAACTACGGCCTCTACCCATCACACAAAACTATTTGAAATTTTTTTTGCACTCAAATTTGTTCAAGTCCACAGGCTTGACAAATTAAGTGTAAGTGCTTCTTTATCCTTAATTGTTTCCATCTCTCTTAAGACAATTGAATCATGCTCGTGTCTGAAGCTAGATTCGAATACAATAAAATTATTAGGGATGTAACAGAATTAATATCGTGTGGATTCCATCGCTTGTTGGCCTCTGAATGCATGATAAAGCTAATGAGTTAGATAAAGAACCTGCCTTCAAAGGAGTTGAATATAATCTTGGATTGCCTATCAGCAACTTGAGGACAATAATACATGAAAATCTTTATCCATAAAACCAGCAGACTCCAATCTACTGCTCGGTTTAGACTTAGTTATAAGTATCTAGAAATATGCATTACCTGCTGATTTAGACCTGTCCAAATGTAAACAGTTTTAACAAAACTATTCGCACACGTTCCATCACTATGTGATGGACTGCGAAATGATTCGTAAATTTAGAGACAACTCTACAATATTTACTACCAGAAATTTTAGCCAAATATTTCCAACTGGCTTAATGCAAGTAGTAAATGTAGATGATTGCAATCTTTGCACAGCTGTCCACTGGATTGTGTATGATAGGCAAATCAAATTATGCAACTCGCTCACCGCACACTGAAGGTACTTCGTTTAGAGACTGTAATTGTAGTCGTTCTAGACGCAATTGTTGATGTAGTATTTATATACATTAAACTGTGTAATTTGTTTAGCTAAAGGATTTTGGGGTTTTGTTCTCCAGGTCATTAGGTGCCTCTGTAACCATTTTCATTAATGCCCACAGGAAGGGTATTGGGTGTATATATAATAAATTAAGTAACTAATAACTAGATGCAAAAAAGGATGTGATCTATTACAGTATAAAGTGTGATGTAAGCGAGTCGACCCGCTGGTAAACTCCGTATCAATTTATGAATAACGCCCCAATAACCTTTAATGAATAATGCAGTAAGGGAACATTTCTCATACGTTAATGTGGATTATATTGAATCTCTTCCCACCATTAAACAAGGACTTTAAATATATTTTAACTATTCTAGACCAGACTATTAGATTTCCAGACCCAATACGTCTAAGGCATGTTTGCATACGAATGGCAATGAAGGTACACACACATATCACAATAGCGTGATACATCAAATGAACACAAGGGCCGTGATGAAGGTTCGAACCTACGTCAGGGATGATCCCAGACGCGCCTTATGAAGGGTTTAACCTCCTTCACTACAACGTTTGGATGATCGTGGTCCAAACTAATCGTGGCGCTAACTTTACAAGTAAAGTGTTCCAGCCTGGTAGTAGAGCACAAGTTATCCAGTCCTTACCGCCAAAGGCCTACGGGCTCACCATAGCCCGTGCTACTTGGAATTTTACATTCCAGGTAGCGAATCTTTGACAACAACCACCTTACCGCCCCGTGAGTGAAAGGGTTTCAGAGTGACTTCATTATAGTCACGGAGAGCAAGGATTCGGTCGTTCTAAACACGACAATCAGATGAATGGAAGGAAGGACTGCGGTTTATTTATTATTTGTGGCGAGAGATGCTACACAAGACTTCAATGCGTACTCTCCATTCCAATTTGTCAGAGTCAATAAGGTACGAGAACCGCTAAAGTTATTGGAAGAGAAATTCTTGGAATTGGGTACTTGAGATGACCATCTTATACAACGAAGTGAGCTTGTAACTTCTTTTGAGAAGACGAGGAAAGTATCTAAGGAGCACTTACATGGCGAGCAAGGAAAAGGAAAACTAGGAACTACAGGTACCGTAAGTTACAATAAGTTTAATCAAGACTTTTAGTTCTGGGAAGAAAATCTTAATGTTACGTTCTGTTCCAGGTCGCCCCTTTATCTCCGTTTTGAGGGGCCTCTATGTTACACTACAGCGAGTTGGTTATATTATCTACGCGCTAAGCGTACTGTGACGGCGCTGGGACCAATCGCATTGGCGTTTGCCTTTCCATTGGAGAATTTCGGCGCTGTGGAGAGGGGGGTGACTTGCTGCTTGGGTAACAGCTTCTCGTATCAACCTACCCTGACTTTGCGTCCTGGAGAGGCCACTCCAGACAGACAACCAGATCGCAACTCCATAGTCTCCAATGACTGATGGATGCCTACTACAACTAATCATACCTGGAAGGAGGACATATATTAGGATAGTACATTTGCACTGGCTGAAAGATTACCATTCCTCTGTCTACCATCTTCACACTTAGGCGTGACCGTCTCCCAAGGAGTTTCTACAGACCTTGTTGAAGTTTGAGTGGATCGACGTCCTACTTCCAAGACCCCCTGGAGTGCGACAGCCGTTATAGCTGGCATCTGACCCACTGTGAAGCGACCAGCAGGTCAAGGCAGCTTACCTGCTTCAGGAGGATATACCGTCACGTCTCGGAATGCTGCCTTGTGTACTTATCTCACCCCTCACGGCGCTGCTCGGTCTCTCCAGCGTTCACAACGTCATTAAACTGTTGTGTTAAATTTCCCGAACCTAACTTGATGGAGAACCCACGAATAGAAAACGGGACATCACGTCCATTTGGCGAGCCGCTAACATTTTTAGTAAACGTATTGTTGGCCTTGGGGTAATTATACGTCAAAATGCGATGTATTTTAACGTATAAATCTATCTCCTCCCACTTATTCGTCATCAGCAGGGATAAGTGGGAGGTGTTAAGAAGAGTAATTAGCGTGATGCTCGTTAACGGCCCCATCAAACTAAGTTAAAGCTGCGGAAGTTTCACCGCGTGTGTCAGCGCGCCGAAACCTGTCACAACAATGAGGTTATGCACTGACCGCGACAATGCAAACCATATCACACTTAACGATTCGTAATCCTCCGTGTCTGGGAGTGAAGATTGCATTGACGCAATAGATACAGCTCAGTACATCACGACAGTAAGACCTATTTTATACTTATTACCTCGTTTTCACTACCTGGAGCGGGTTCTGGGAGTTCTTCTACTCCCCGAGCCCGGCCTGAGACCAGGCTCGATTGTTAAAGTAACTAAATTGGTGAAGAAACCAGTGAAACTATTGCGTTTCTCCCTCCTTCCCCCCCCCCCTACCCGGTTGATTTTCCCAATATACTTCAATCCTTTCTCGGCTTAAAAATACCTCCTTGCTACTTTCCAAAGTCTCAATGATTGTCATTAGTAACACACTCGGTTGTAAAAAAAAATCTTGATAAGTTTTTTGTTATATAAGGCAAACCTGCCATTTGTTATCTCAAAGGAAAACCTGCCATCAATATGAAGAAATGTCCTTTTCGGCCAAGATGTAGCAAGCTACCTGTCGCAGGAAGTAGGTAATGGAGAAGTGTTGCAGTTGTGTGCCTTTATCCTCAAGCCCTTTCCAAGTGTTACGTAGTTATTTAGGTTTAGCTTTAAGGACGCCATTAATATGATGTGCTACTATTGTGTGATTATATATATATATATATATATATATATATATATATATATATATATATATATATATATATATATGTATATATATATATATATATATATATATATATATATATATATATATATATATATATATATATATATACTATATATATATATATATATATATATTTATATATATATATATATATACTATATATATATATATATATATATATAATATATATATATATATATATATATATATATATATATATATATATATATATATATTATACTATGTTTATATTCTGTGATAGTTATTGCTTCGCTATATTATTATTTCTTCAATAACCTTTGTTGTTATTCTATATCGTCAGTATGCCGATTGCTGTATTTTAAAACCATTAATATTCATTTTTAGTGATTTATCATGTGTTAATAAACTAGTTATTTTTTTTAATTATTGAAAACCACAACGTGGGAATAGCAACTTTAATGTGGCTAACAGTTAGTTCACATCAAGGGAAGACTCTCAATGAAGTTTTTGTCAACTTCCTCGTCTGCAGTGACCTGACTCTAAGGCAACTGAGCTCTTTTGCTCTATTGTGACACCCAGCATTACTGTGCCGAGGCTGTCACTATGCTGTGTTGGTCTCTGTGTTTAAGACTCTCAGTGGGCTATGGTGCTCAGTTGTGAGAATTTAATTCTGCTGGCTTGCTCTACTATAAGAAGTTAATTATGCTGGTTTGCTCTACTATAAGAAGTTAATTATGCTGGCTTGCTCTACTATGACAAGTTAATTATGCTGGCTTGCTCTACTATAAGAAGTTAATTCTGCTGGCTTGCTCTACTACGAGAAGTTAATTCTGTTGGCTTGCTCTACTATAAGAAGTTAATTCTGCTGGCTTGCTCTACTATAAGAAGTTAATTATGCTGGCCTGCTCTACTATGAGAAGTTAATTATGCTGGCTTGCTCTACTATGACAAGTTAATTATGCTGGCATCCTATGCTCCGTTCCTCAAGCTTTGTTATAAGACTTATATTTCCCCTAATATGTGAAGATTTTCCTTATTATCTGACAACTGAATCATTCGCGTTTATCATATATTATAAGTAGGATTTGCTGCTTTGTTATGACTTGAGAATCATGGTTTGCTGAAATAATTTGCAATTTCGACTTGTTTGAAGTCATATCATCATACCACTAGTATGCTAGTGGTATGATGATGGTACTGGTGGATAACATACTGATGGTATCAGTATGTTATCTTGGTGTATTATGATGGTATCAGTATGTTCTTGCTATATTTTGATGGCATAAGCATGCTCTCCTGCTATATTAGGATGCCATCAGCATCCTGGCTTGCTATATTATGATACGATCAGTATGTTATCTTAATATGTGCCTTCAGTGTGTTATCTTGCTGAATTATGCCTTCATTATGCGTTCCTGCTGTATTTTTATTTCATTAGCATT
>WNGS01066681.1:18746664-18758295 GCA_020271785.1 Procambarus virginalis | reverse complement strand
CACTTGCCTACGTGTCAATACGACTCATATGATACCCACTTACCTACGTGTCACTAATACTCCTCTAATACCCACTTACCTACGTGTCACTAATACTCCTCTAATACCCACTTACCTACGTGTTACTAAGACTCCTCTAATATCCACTTACCTACGGGTCACTAAGACTCTTCTATACTTACTTACCTACGTGTCACTAAGACTCCTCTAATACCCACTTACTTACGTGTCACTAAGACTCCTCTAATACCCACATATCTACTTGTCACTAAGACTCCTCTCATACCCACATCCTACGTGTCACTAAGACTCCTTTAATACTCACTTACCTACGTGTCACTAAGACTCCTCTAATACCTACTTATCTACATGTCACTAAGACTCCTCTAATACCCACTTACCTACGTGTAACTAAGACTCCTCTCATACACTCTTACCTACGTGTCACTAAGACTCCTCTACTACCTACTCACCAACGTGTAACTAAAACTCCTCTAATACCCACTTACCTACGTGTTACTAAGACTCCTCTCATACACTCTTACCTACATGTCACTAAGACTCCTCTAATAACCACTTACCTACGTGTCACTAATACTCCTCTAATACCACTTACCTACGTGTCACTAATACTCCTCTAATACCCACATACCTATGTGTTACTAAGATTCCTCTAATATCCACTTACCTACGGGTCACTAAGACTCTTCTAATACTTATATACCTACGTGTCACTAAGACTCCTCTAATACCCACTTACTTACGTGTCACTAAGACTCGTCTAATACCCACATATCTACTTGTCACTAAGACTCCTCTCATACCCACATCCTACGTGTCACTAAGACTCCTTTAATACTCACTTACCTACGTGTCACTAAGACTCTCTAATACCTACTTATCTAGATGTCACTAAGACTCCTGTAATACCCACTTACCTACGTGTTACTAAGACTCCTCTAATATCCACTTACCTATGGGTTACTAAGACTCTTCTAATACTTACTTACCTACGTGCCACTAAGACTCCTCTAATACCCACTTACCTACGTGTCCATAAAACTTCTCTATTACCCACTTACCTACGTGTCAATGAGAAACCTCTAATGCCCACTTACCTACGTGCCACTAAGACTTCTCTAATACCCACTTACCCACGGGTCACTAAGACTCGTCTAACATCCATTTACCTACGTGTCAATAAGACTCCTCTGATACCCACTTACCTAAGTGTCACTAAGAATCATCTGATACCCACTTATCTATGTGTCACTAAGACTCCTCTGATAAGCACTCGCCTACGTGTCCATAAGACTCATATGATACCCACTTTCCTACGTGGCACTAGGACTCCTCCGATACCCACTTACCTAAGTGTCACTAAGAAACTTCTGATACCCATTTATCAACGTGTCACTAAGAATACTCTGATACCCACTTTCCTACGTGTCACTAAGACTCCTCTAATACCCACTTACCTACGTGTCACAAAGACTCCTCTATCACCCACTTACCCACGTGTCACTAAGACTCCTCTCATACCCACATCCTACGTGTCACTAAGACTCCTCTAATATTCACTTACCTATGTGTCACTAAGACACCTCTAATACCTACTCACCTATGTGTCACTAAGACTCCTCTAATACCCACTTACCTACGTGTCACTGAGACTCCTCTAATAGCCACTTACATACGTGTCACTAAGACTCCTCTAATACTCACTTACCTACGTGTCACTAAGACTCCTCTAATACTCACTTACCTACGTGTCACTAGGACTCCTCTAATACCTACTCACCTATGTGTCACTAAGACTCCTCTAATACCCACTTACCTACGTGTCACTGAGACTCCTCTAATAGCCACTTACATACATGTCAATAAGATTCCTCTAATATCCACTTACCTACGGGTCACGAAGACTCCTCGAAAACTTACTTATCTACGTGTCACTAATACTCCTCTAATACCTACTTACCTGCGAATCAATGAGACTCCTCTAATGCCCACTTAACTACGTGCCACGAAGACTGCTCTAATACCTACTTACCCACGGGTCACTAAGACTCGTCTAACACCATTTACATACGTGTCACTAAGACTCTTCTGATACCCACTTACCTACGTGTCACTAAGAATCCTCTGATACCCACTTACCTATGTGTCACGAAAAATCATCTGATAAGCACTCGCCTACGTGTCAATAAGACAATTATGATACCAACTTTCCTACGTGTCACTAAGACTCCTCCGATACCCACTTATCTACGTGTCAATAATACTCCTCTAATACCCACTTACCTACTTGTTATTAAGACTCCTCTAATATCCACTAACCTACGGGTCACTAAGACTCTTCTAATACTTACTTACCTACGTGTTACTAAGACTCCTCTAATACCCACTTACTTACGTGTCACTAAGACTCCTCTAATACCTACTTATCTACATGTCACTAAGACTCCTCTAATACCCACTTACGTACGTGTTACTAAGACTCCTCTTGTACACTCTACCTACGTGTCACTAAGACTCCTCTAATACCTACTCACCTACGTGTAACTAAAACTCCTCTAATACCCACTAACCTACGTGTCACTAATACTCACCTAATACCCACTTACATACGTGTCACTAAGACTCTCTAATACACACTTACCTACGTGTCACTAAGACTCCTATAATACCCACTTACCTACGTGTCACTAATACTCCTCTAATAGCCACTTACCTACGTGTCACTAAGACTCCTCTAATACTCACTTACCTACGTGTCACTAGGACTCCTCTAATACCTACTTATCTACATGTCACTAAGACTCCTTTAATACCCACTTACCTACGTGTCACTAAGACTCCTCTAATACTCACTTACCTACGTGTCACTAAGACTCCTCTAATACTACTCACCTACGTGTCACTAAGACTCCTCTAATACTCCACTTACCTACGAATCAATGAGACTCCTCTAATGCCCACTTACCTACGTGCCACGAAGACTGCTCTAATACCCACTTACCCACTGGTCACTAAGACTCGTCTAACACCCATTTACCTACGTGTCACTAAGACTTCTCTGATACCCACTTACCTACGTGTCACTAAGACTTCTCTAAGACCCACTTACCTACGTATCACTAAGACTCGTATAATACCCACTTACCTACGTGTCACTAAGACTCCTCTAATACTCACGTATTTACGTGTCACTAAGACTCCTCTAATACCCACTTATCTACGTGTCACTAAGACTCCTCTAATACTCACTTACCTACGTGTCACTAAGACTCCTGTAACACCCACTTACCTACGTGTTACTAAGACTCCTCCAATATCCACTTACTTCGGGTCACAAAGACTCTTCTAATACTTACTTACCTACGTGTCACTAAGAGTCCTCTAATACCCACTTACTTACGTGTCACTAAGACTCATCTAATACCCACTTATCTAAGTGTCACTTAGACTCTTCTAATACCCACTTACCTACGTGTCACTGAGACTCGTCTAATAATCACTTACCTTCGTGTCAATAAGACTCCTCTGTTACCCACTTACCAACGTGTCACTAAGACTCCTCTGATACCCACTTACCTACGTGTCAATAAGACTCCTTTAATACCCACTTACCTACGGACACTAAGACTCCTCTAAAACCTACTTACCTATGTGTCAATAAGACTCCTCTAATACTCTCTTACCTACGTGTCACTAATACTCCTCTAATACCCACTTACCTACATATCAATGAGACTCCTCTAATGCCCACTTACCTATGTTCCACTAAGACTGCTCTAATACCCACTTACCTACGTTTTACTAAGGCTCCTCTCATACCCTCTTACCTACGTGTCACTAAGACTCCTCTAATACCTACTCACCAACGTGTAACTAAGATTCCTTTAATACCCACTAACCTACGTGTCACTAAGACTCCTCTAATACCCACTTACCTACGTGTCACTAAGACTCCTCTAATACACACTTACCTACATGTCACTAAGACTCCTATAATACCCACATACCTACGTGTTACTAAGACTCCTCAAATATCCGCTACCTACGGGTCACTAAGACTCTTCTAAAACTACTCACCTACGTGTCACTAAGACTCCTCTAATACCCACTTACTTACGTGTCACTAAGACTCCTCTAATACCCACTGATCTACGTGTCACTAAGACTCCTTTAATACTCACTTACCTACGTATAACTAAGACTCCTGTAATACCCACTTACCTACGTGTTTCTAAGACTCCTCTAATATCCACTTACCCACGGGTCACTAAGACTCTTCTAATACTTACTTACCTACGTGTCACTAAGACTCCTCTAATACGCACTTACTTACGTGTCACTAAGACTCCTCTAATACCCACTTCTCTATGTGTCACTAAGACTCCTCTCATACCCACATCCTACGTGTCACTAAGACTCCTCTAATACTCACTTACCTATGTGTCACTAAGACTCCTCTAATACCTACTCACCTATGTGTTACTAAGACTCCTCTAATACCCACTTACCTACGTGTCACTAAAATTTCTCTAATACCCACTTACCTACGTGTCACTAAGACTCTTCTAATACCTACTCACCTATGTGTCACTAAGACTCCTCTAATACCTAGTTATCTACATGTCACTAAGACTCCTCTAATATCCACTTACCTACCGGTCACTAAGAGTCGTCTAACACCCATTTACCTACGTGTCACTAAGACTCCTCTGATACCCACTTACCTACGTGTCACTAAGAATCCTTTGATACCCACTTACCTATGTGTCACTACGACTCCTCTGATAAGCACTCGCCTACGTGTCAATAAGACTCATATGATACCCACTTTCCTACGTGGCACTAGGACTCCTCAGACACCCACTTACCTACGTGTCTCTAATACTCCTCTAATACCCACTTACCTACGTGTTACTAAGACTCCTTTAATATCCACTTACCTACGGGTCACTAAGACTCTTCTAATACTTATTTACCTACGTGTCACTAAGACTTCTCTAATACCCACTTACTTACGTGTCACTAAGACTCCTCTAATACCCACTTATCTACGTGTCACTAAGACTCCTCTAATACTCACTACCTACGTGTCACTAAGACTCCTGTAACACCCACTTACCTACGTGTTACTAAGACTCCTCCAATATCCACTTACTTTCGGGTCACAAAGACTCTTCTAGTACTTACTTACCTACGTGTCACTAAGAGTCCTCTAATACCCACTTACTTACGTGTCACTAAGACTCCTCTAATACCCACTTATCTAAGTGTCACTTAGACTCTTCTAATACCCACTTACCTACGTGTCACTGAGACTCGTCTAATAATCACTTACCTTCGTGTCAATAAGACTCCTCTGTTACCCACTTACCAACGTGTCACTAAGACTCCTCTGATACCCACTTACTTACGTGTCACTAAGACTCCTCTAATACGCACTTACTTACGTGTCACTAAGACTCCTCTAATACCCACTTCTCTATGTGTCACTAAGACTCCTCTCATACCCACATCCTACGTGTCACTAAGACTCCTCTAATACTCACTTACCTATGTGTCACTAAGACTCCTCTAATACCTACTCACCTACGTGTAACTAAGATTCCTTTAATACCCACTAACCTACGTGTCACTAAGACTCCTCTAATACCCACTTACCTACGTGTCACTAAGACTCCTCTAATATACACTTACCTACATGTCACTAAGACTCCTATAATACCCTCATACCTACGTGTTACTAAGACTCCTCAAATATCCGCTTACCTACGGGTCACTAAGACTCTTCTAATACTTACTCACCTACGTGTCACTAAGACTCCTCTAATACCCACTTACTTACGTGTCACTAAGACTCCTCTAATACCCACTTATCTACGTGTCACTAAGACTCCTTTAATACTCACTTACCTACGTATAACTAAGACTCCTGTAATACCCACTTACCTACGTGTTTCTAAGACTCCTCTAATATCCACTTACCCACGGGTCACTAAGACTCTTCTAATACTTACTTACCTACGTGTCACTAAGACTCCTCTAATACGCACTTACTTACGTGTCACTAAGACTCCTCTAATACCCACTTCTCTATGTGTCACTAAGACTCCTCTCATACCCACATCCTACGTGTCACTAAGACTCCTCTAATACTCACTTACCTATGTGTCACTAAGACTCCTCTAATACCTACTCACGATGTGTTACTAAGACTCCTCTAATACCCACTTACCTACGTGTCACTAAAATTTCTCTAATACCCACTTACCTACGTGTCACTAAGACTCTTCTAATACCTACTCACCTATGTGTCACTAAGACTCCTCTAATACCTAGTTATCTACATGTCACTAAGACTCCTCTAATATCCACTTACCTACGGGTCACTAAGAGTCGTCTAACACCCATTTACCTACGTGTCACTAAGACTCCTCTGATACCCACTTACCTACGTGTCACTAAGAATCCTTTGATACCCACTTACCTATGTGTCACTACGACTCCTCTGATAAGCACTCGCCTACGTGTCAATAAGACTCATATGATACCCACTTTCCTACGTGACACTAGGACTCCTCAGATACCCACTTACCTACGTGTCTCTAATACTCCTCTAATACCCACTTACCTACGTGTTACTAAGACTCCTTTAATATCCACTTACCTACGGGTCACTAAGACTCTTCTAATACTTATTTACCTACGTGTCACTAAGACTCCTCGAATACCCACATCCTACGTGTCACCAAGACTCCTCTAATACTCACTTACCTATGTGTCACTAAGACTCCTCTAATACCTACTCACCTATGTGTCACTAAGACTCCTCTAATACCCATTTACCTACGTGTCACTAAGACTCCTCTAATATCCACTTACCTACGGGTCACTAAGACTCTTCTAATACTTACTTACCTACGTGTCACTAAGAGTCCTCTAATACCCACTTACTTACGTGTCACTAAGACTCCTCTAATACCCACTTATCTAAGTGTCACTTAGACTCCTCTAATACCCACTTACCTACGTGTCACTGAGACTCCTTTATAATCACCTACCTTCGTGTCAATAAGACTCCTCTGTTACCCACTTACCTACGTGTCAGTAAGACTCCTCTAATACCCACTTACCTACGGGTCACTAAGACTCCTCTAAAACCTATTTACCTACGTGTCAATAAGACTCCTCTAATACTCTCTTACCTACGTGTCACTAATACTCCTCTAATACCCTCTTACATACATATCAATGAGACTCCTCTCATACCCTCTTACCTAGGTGTCACTAAGACTCCTCTAATACCTACTCACCTACGTTTAACTAAGACTCCTCTAATACTTACTAACCTACGTGTCACTAAGACTCCTCTAATACCCACTTACCTACGTGTCACTATGACTCCTCTAATACACACTTACCTACGTGTCACTAAGACTCCTATAATACCCACTTACTTACGTCTCACTAAGACTCCTCTAATACCCACTTCTCTATGTGTCACTAAGACTCTTCTCATACCCACATCCTACGTGTCACTAAGACTCCTCTAATACTCACTTACCTATGTGTCACTAAGACTCCTCTAATACCTACTCACCTATGTGTCACTAAGACTCATCTAATACCCATTTACCTACGTGTCACTAAGACTCCTCAAATACCCACTAACCTACGTGTCATTAAGACTCCCCTAATATTCACTTACCTATGTATCACTAAGACTCCTCTATTACCTACTTATCTACATGTCACTAAGACTCCTCAAATACCCACTTATCTACGTGTTACTAAGACTCCTCTCATACCCTCTTACCTACGTGTCACTAAGACTACTTAAATACCTTCTCACCTACGTGTCACTAAGACTCCTCTAATAATCACTAATGTCACTAATCCTCCTCCACTTCCTGCTCCCCTTCACCCCCTCCTCCCCCTTCTGCCCCCCCCCCCGGTCCCTCTTCCAACACTTCTCCCAGAAAATTGATTATTAAAAAGGTCTCTTAGGGTATGAGTCACTTAAGGTATGTGTCTCTTAAGGTATGTGTCTCTTAAGGTATTGGACCCTTAAGGTATGAGTCACTTAAGGTATGAGTCACTTAAGGTATGAGTCACTTAAGGTATGAGTCACTTAAGGTATGAGTCACTTAAGGTATGTGTCTCTTAAGGTATATGTCTCTTAAGGTATTGGACCCTTAAGGTATGTGTCTCTTAAGGTATGGGTCTCTTAAGGTATGGGTCTCTTAAGGTATATGTCTCTTAAGGTACGGGACTCTTAAGGTATGAGTCACTTAAGGAATGGGTCTCTTATGGTATGAGTCACTTAAGGTATGAGTCACTTAAGGTATGTGTCTCTTAAGGTATAGGTCACTTAAGGTATGTGTCTCTTAATGTATGTGTCTCTTAAGGTATGGGTCTCTTAAGGTATGGGTCTCTTAAGGTATGGGTCTCTTAAGGTATGGGTCTCTTAAGGTATGGGTCTCTTAAGGTATGGGTCTCTTAAGGTATGGGTCTCTTAAGGTATAAGTCACTTAAGGTATGGGTCTCTTAAGGTATGGGTCTCTTAAAGTATGGGTCTCTTAAGGTATGGGTCACTTAAGGTATGTGTCTCTTAAGGTATGTGTCACTTAAGGTATGGGTCTCTTAAGGTATGTGTCACTTAAGGTATGGGTCTCTTAAGGTATGTGTCTTTTAAGGTATGAGTCACTTAAGGTATGGGTCTCTTAAGGTATGTATCTTTTAAGGTATGAGTCACTTAAGGTATGAGTCACTTAAGATATGGGTCTCTTTAGGTATAAGTTACTTAGCAAAGTAATTAAGGATAGTTACTTAACTATCTTCCTCTATCCTGCCCTTCCTGCCTCTCCTCCACTTCCTCTTCTCCTTGAAAGTGTATTATTTAGAACTGAAGCAGCCATATGGGACAAATAAATTGTATTATTATGACAATAAAAAGTCCATGTTAATCACACATTATATATCACACTTGACTAAATAAAAATGTTCTGGCCATGTTAATAATTTATAATGTTTATTAGAGCGTTTAACTTATTAGGAAAAGTCAAGAAATGGAAGCATTAAATACACTAAAGTATATATAAAGCTGTGGCACATACGCAGATGTTCAGCCTCACATACATTGACCCCATATATGTATATATATACATATATTATATATATATATATATATATATATATATATATATATATATATATATATATATGTATATATATATATATATATATATATATATATATATATATATATATATATATATATATATATATATATATATATATATATACATACAAGAGAAACACGGGCAGACAACCTCCGCACAGGTTGGCTGTCCTGGTATAAACACACTCAGATACTGGTGGGTTGTTGGCCGGCCAGCCTAAGCGCACTGGTGGGCTGTTGGCCGGCCAGCCTAGGCCCACTGGTGGGTTGTTGGCCGGCCAGCCTAGGCCCACTGGTGGGTTGTTGGCCGGCCAGCCTAGGCCCACTGGTGGGCTGTTGGCCGGCCAGCCTAGGCCCACTGGTGGGTTGTTGGCCGGCCAGCCTAGGCCCACTGGTGGGCTGTTGGCCGGCCAGCCAAGGCCCACTGGTGGGCTGTTGGCCGGCCAGCCTAGGCCCACTGGTGGGCTGTTGGCCGGCCAGCCTAGGCCCACTGGTGGGTTGTTGGCCGGCCAGCCTAGGCCCGTGGTGGGCTGTTGGCCGGCCAGCCTAAGCCCACTGGTGGGCTGTTGGCCGGCCAGCCTAGGCCACTGGTGGGCTGTTGGCCGGTCAGCCTAGGCCCACTGGTGGGCTGTTGGCCGGCCAGCCTAGGCCCACTGGTGGGTTGTTGGCCGGCCAGCCTAGGCCCGTGGTGGGCTGTTGGCCGGCCAGCCTAGGCCCACTGGTGGGCTGTTGGCCGGCCAGCCTAGGCCCACTGATGGGCTGTTGGCCGGCCAGCCTAGGCCCACTGGTGGGTGTTGGCCGGCCAGCCTAGGCCCGTGGTGGGCTGTTGGCCGGCCAGCCTAGGCCCACTGGTGGGTTGTTGGCCAGCCAGCCTAGGCCCACTGGTGGGCTGTTGGCCGGCCAGCCTAGGCCCACTGGTGGGCTGTTGGCCGGCCAGCCTAGGCCCACTGGTGGGCTGTTGGCCGGCCAGCCTAGGCCCACTAGTGGGCTGTTGGCCGGCCAGCCTAGGCCCACTGTTGGGCTGTTGGCCGGCCAGCCTAGGCCCACTGGTGGGTTGTTGGCCGGCCAGCCTAGGCCCGTGGTGGGCTGTTGGCCGGCCAGCCTAGGCCCACTGGTGGGTTGTTGGCCAGCCAGCCTAGTCCCACTGGTGGGCTGTTGGCCGGCCAGCCTAGGCCCACTGGTGGGCTGTTGGCCGGCCAGCCTAGGCCCACTGGTGGGCTGTTGGCCGGCCAGCCTAGGCCCACTGATGAGTTGTTGGCCGGCCAGCCTAGGCCCACTGGTGGGCTGTTGGCCGGCCAGCCTAGGCCCGTGGTGGGCTGTTGGCCGGCCAGCCTAGGCCCGTGGTGGGCTGTTGGCCGGCCAGCCTAGGCCCACTGGTGGGCTGTTGGCCGGCCAGCCTAGGCCCGTGGTGGGCTGTTGGCCGGCCAGCCGAGGCCCGTGGTGGGCTGTTGGCCGGCCAGCCTAGGCCCACTGGTGAGTTGTTGGCCGGCCAGCCTAGGCCCACTGGTGGGCTGTTGGCCGGCCAGCCTAGGCCCGTGGTGGGCTGTTGGCCGGCCAGCCTAGGCCCACTGGTGGGCTGTTGACCGGCCAGCCAAGGCCCGTGGTGGGCTGTTGGCCGGCCAGCCTAGGCCCGTGGTGGGCTGTTGGCCGGCCAGCTAGGAAACATTCATCAAACAATTCACCTGCTCACATGATAAAATATAATATATTCAAATAATAAACGTGTACGTAATGATATGTAAATACATACAAGCATTAAAAAATAAACACTGTAGCAATATAATGGTATAACAAATGGTTTGACAGTAAATTGTGCTAACTATGTACCACGTGTCTACAGTACCACGTGCCCACCAGTACCACATGTCTGCCAGAACCCTTGCCACCAGTACCATGTGCCCCACCAGTACCACGTGCCAACCAGCACCACATGTCTGCCGGTACACTGTAACGGGGGTGGGGGAAATAGCTCTCTCTTGTCCATTATTCCACCCCCCCCCCCCATTAACTAACGAGGCCGGGGAAACAGCTCTCTCTAGTCCGTTACCCGCCCTCAGTTAGCTTACTATTCTAGAGCACCTTCAGAGTTCCTACGGCAGCCTCTCTCGTTCAACACCTTGTAACCCAGGTATTGACTACCTAGGTGCTGGGACTACAAGGCGCCGTAACTTGATCAGCTACCCGAAAACCCTAGAGAACAAGAATACATTTCACTGCCAAAATATATAAGAGAAACGAAAGGAAAGAGATGAATAATGAAGTTATTAGTGAGGGTTTGGGGTGAGATGTAAAAGAGGAAGGGTAGATAGGTAGAAGAGGTAGAAGGTAGATAGGTTAAGTAGAAATGCTGCCACCATCCATTCATTTCTCCGTACCTACAAGACAAGGAATGGAACTTGTCTGTATCACAATATTCTCAAAGATGTTATCAC
>WNGS01066681.1:18728837-18744079 GCA_020271785.1 Procambarus virginalis | reverse complement strand
GAGGTCATTATTAGTATGTTCTATCTGTATCATGTACTCATTAAAATTATGAAACCAGTAACCGCAGAGGCTTTCTCACCTCAACTCAAAAACTCTAGGGATCAAAGTTAAAGACAATTTAAATAATAAATTCAATTATATTTCACATGATAAGTATCATAATTTAAGCAATTCAAATTAATGTTCAAGATTAATATGCAAAGTGAGTCTTCATCCAAGAATTCGAGAACCCTACAACTTGACTGCCCCTGATCCTCACACAACTCTTGTAAACACGACCAAGTCACCTTTCATGTTCAACTCACCAAGTGTCTACCTATAGCTGGATTGAGAAGGAGGGGGGGGGGGGGGGAATCTGCAGTTGTCAGGCAGCATCACCCCCTGTCCGGCGACAGCCTATCTCGATGGCTGGCCTCTGCTCTGCTCTGCTGGCTGGTCTCCTATTCCTTCTCTCCTATGCTGCCTCAGCATATATTGGGAAACCTAGTAGCTAACTCCACCCACAAGTAGATAGCCTCAGGCTCTCTATCAAGCCACTCCTTAAACGTCAGCATGTTTGAAGGCTATCAGGCTACAATACTGAGCCCTAGTGTAAGGTGGGGTATCCAACCCTCTCCGGAGTACTCTGCATCTTTCCATAACTTGTGCCAAAACCACAGATCTATTTTGAAATCCTTACATCAACATTCCAGCCAAACACACTAGTTCTTCTATTTGTATTAAAAGGGATACTCACTTCCCCGCCCAAACAAACTCTGGCATAACCGATGTAAAAATGTCACTGAGACTTATCTGATGCAATTTATACTGGCAATTATTGCTGGCAATTGTATAGTTGGAATGATTAGTATAAAGTGTACGATAGTAAAGCAGCACTTAAGCATAATCAGGTCAACTGCTGAGGTCTTCTCCGGTTTAAATGTGTTCTAAGCAGGTGTGAGTGGTATGGGGGGTTTCTTGCTTATTGTGTCTTCCTGCAACAACCTGAAATCGCATGCAACAGCACCAACGCCAGTGGTGGTCACACTGCAAGAGGTCACGTGACAGCAGATCCCAACGCACAACCCCCGGGCGAGAGCCAACACCGAGGTCCCTGTATGCCAGGAGGAGAGGAAAGTGAGGTGTTGCGTGCAGTGCAAATGTTATGGCCCCGGTGGTCACACCACATGTATACCCGGGTCAACCAACGTCTCCCTCGAGCATTCATGAACCTCCTGTACTGCGTCGCTAGTCACTCAACTGCATAAAAGCAATCAAGAGGTTACCTAAATGGTCCCTCATACCAAATTCAGTATATATTGGTGTAGGCGATTGTGCTATGTTGATACACCTCAAGATAACATCTTGAGGTGTTTCCGGGGCTAAGCGTCCCCGCGGCCCGGTCGTCCTCCCTGAGGCATCCCAATTAATGACAAGTAACAAATCATGAACAAAAAGGAAGAGCATAACATGGGAGTAGTAAACAGAAAGAAATATGACGTGAAGACACGTATAATGAAAAAATAAATTGATTCAACAAACTTAACTAATAAACTATGACATACGCTGCGTTACGTTAATGTTAAGTGTCAAATAACAAGACCTTCCTGCAGCAGGAAACATGTTCCCACCGCTGACAGGTGACTTGAGTCCTCAGTCTCGACCCTCTGGACAGGTCATAAACAACAGTAAACTGACTAAACACTTTGTGAACACTGGCAATTACTGCACTCGACACTTGCAGCATAAAAATAACAACAACAACAACACACCTCAATTAAAAATGTTAACAATGCAATTAACACTGTCACTGAGGCAACAACCCAAGTATTACGTTAACACTTTAATTAACACTTAATTAATTTATAGTTTCACTCTCTCACTAAGACAGTCAATTAGATAATTAATTATGGTAACGTTCCAATAATTACTAATAATACATTTGGTAATATACATATATTATTGTTTTATCACACAGACTCAAACAATAACAAGGTAAAGAAGTGGTGTCACTAAGACCCTTCTAATATCCACTTACTTACGTGTCACAGAGACTCCTCTAATACCCACTTACCTACGTGTCACTAAGACTCCTCTAATACCCACTTACCTACGTGCTACTAAGACTCCTCTAATACCCACTTACCTACGTGTCACTAAGACTCCTCTAATACCCACTTACTTACGTGTCACAAAGACTCTACTAATACCCACTTACATAAGTGTCACTAACACTCCTCTAATGCCCACTTACCTACGTGTCACTAAGACTGCTCTAATACCCACTTACCTACGTGTCACTAAGACTCTACTAATACCCATTGCCTTCGTGTCTCTAAGACTCCTCTGATACCCACTTACCTACGCGTCACTAAGACTCCTCTAATACCCACTTACCTACGTGTCACTAAGACTCCTGTAATACCCACTTACTTACGAGTCACTAAGACTCCTCTGATACCCACTTGCCTACATGTCACTAAGACTCCTCTAATACTCAACTTACCTACGTGTCACTGAGACTCCTCTAATAATCTTTTACCTTCGTGTCAATAAGACTCCTCTGATACCCACTTACCTACGTGTCACTAAGACTCTTCTAATATCCACTTACTTACGTGTAAATGAAACTCCTCTAATACCCACTTACCTACGGGTCACTAAGATTCTTCTAATACCCACTTACCTACGTGTCACTAAGACTCTACTAATACCCACTTACCTACGGGTCACTATAAGACTCTACTAATACCCACTTACCTACGTGTCACTAAGACTCCTCTAATACCCACTTACCTACGTGTCACTAAGACTCCTCTAATACCCACTTACCTACGTGTCACTAAGACTCCTCTAATACCCACTTACCTACGTGTCACTAAGACTCCTCTAATACCCACTTACTTACGTGTCACTAAGACTCTATTAATACCCACTTACCTAAGTGACACTAAGACTCCTCTAATACCCACTTACCTAAGTGTCACTAAGACTCCTCTAATACCCACTTACCTACGTGTCACTAAGACTCCTCTAATACCCACTTACCTACGTGTCACTAAGACTCCTCTAATACCCACATACTTATGTGTCACAAAGACTCTACTAATACCCACTTACCTAAGTGTCACTAACACTCCTCTAATGCCCACTTACCTACGTGTCACTAACACTCTACTAATACCCACTTACCTACGTGTCACTAAGACTCCTCTAATACCCACTTACCTATGTGTCACTAAGACTCAACTAATACCCACTTGCCTTCGTGTCACTAAGACTCCTCTGATACCCACTTACCTACGTGTCAATAAGACTCGTCTAATACCCACTTACCTACGGGTCACTAAAACTCCTCTAAAACCCACTTACCTACGTGTCACTAATACTCCTCTAATATCCACTTACCTACGTGTCACTGAGACTTGTCTAACAATCACTTGCCTTCGTGTCAATAAGACTCCTCTGATACCCACTTACCTACGTGTCACTAAGACTCCTCTAATACCCACTTACCTACGTGTCACTAAGACTCCTGTAATACCCACTTACCTACGTGTCACTAAGACTCCTCTGATACCCACTTGCCTACGTGTCACTAAGACTCCTCTAATACTCAACTTACCTACGTGTCACTGAGACTCCTCTAATAATCTTTTACCTTCGTGTCAATAAGACTCCTCTGATACCCACTTACCTACGTGTCACTAAGACTCTTCTAATATCCACTTACTTACGTGTAAATGAAACTCCTCTAATACCCACTTACCTACGGGTCACTAACATTCTTCTAATACCCACTTACCTACGTGTCACTAAGACTCTACTAATACCCACTTACCTACGGGTCACTATAAGACTCTACTAATACCCGCTTACCTACGTGTCACTAAGACTCCTCTAATACCCACTTACCTACGTGTCAATAAGACTCCTCTAATACCCACTTACCTACGTGTCACTAAGACTCCTCTAATACCCACTTACCTACGTGTCACTAAGACTCCTCTAATGCCCACTTACTTACGTGTCACTAAGACTCTATTAATACCCACTTACCTAAGTGACACTAAGACTCCTCTAATACCCACTTACCTAAGTGTCACTAAGACTCCTCTAATACCCACTTACCTACGTGTCACTAAGACTCCTCTGATAACCAATTGCCTACGTGTCACTAAGACTCCTCTAATACTCAACTTACCTACGTGTCACTGAGACTCCTCTAATAATCTTTTACCTTCGTGTCAATAAGACTCCTCTGATACCCACTTACCAACGTGTCACTAAGACTCCTCTAATATCCACTTACTTACGTGTAAATGAAACTCCTCTAATACCCACTTACCTACGAGTCACTAAGATTCTTCTAATACCCACTTACCTACGTGTCACTAAGACTCTACTAATACCCACTTACCTACGGGTCACTAAGACTCCTCTAATACCCACTTACTTACGTGTCACTAAGACTCCTCTAATACCCACTTACCTACGTGTCACTAAGACTCCTCTAATACCCACTTACCTACGTGTCACTAAGACTCCTCTAATACCCACTTACCTTCGTGTCTATAAGACTCCTCTGATACCCACTTACCTACGTGTCACTAAGACTCCTCTAATACCCACTTACCTACGTGTAAATAAAACTCCTCTAATACCCACTTACCTACGGGTCACTAATACTCCTCTAATAACCACTTACCTTCGTGTCTATAAGACTCCTCTAAAACCCACTTACCTTCGGGTCACTAAGACTTCTCTAATGCCCACTTACCTACGTGTCACTAAGACTCTACTAATAACCACTTACCTACGTGTCACTAACACTCCTCTAATACCCACTTACCTACGTGTAACTAACACTCTACTAATACCCACTTACCTACGTGTCACTAAGACTCCTGTAATACCCACTTACCTACGTGTCACTAAGACTCTACTAATACCCACTTGCCTACGTGTCACTAAGATTCCTCTAATACCCACTTACCTACGTGTCACTAAGACTCCTCTAATACCCACTTACATACGTGTCACTAAGACTCTAATACCCACTTACCTACGTGTCACTAAGACTCCTCTAATACCCACTTACCTACGTGTCACTAAGACTCCTCTAATAATCTTTTACCTACGTGTCACTAAGACTCCTCTGATACCCACTTACCTACGTGTCACTAAGACTCTTCTAATATCCACTTACTTACGTGTAAATGAAACTCCTCTAATACCCACTTACCTACGTGTCACTAAGACTCCTCTAATACCCACTAACCTACGTGTCACTAAGACTCCTGTAATACCCACATACCTACGTGTCACAAAGACTCTACTAATACCCACATACCTAAGTGTCACTAACACTCCTCTAATGCCCACTTACCTAAGTGTCACTAACACTCCTCTAATACCACTTACCTACGTGTCACTAAGACTCTACTAATACCCACTTGCCTTCGTGTCACTAAGACTCCTCTGATACCCACTTACCTACGTGTCATAAGACTCCTCTAATACCCACTTACCTACGTGTCACTAAGACTCCTCTAAAACCCACTTACCTACGTGTCACTAATACTCCTCTAATATCCACTTACCTACGTGTCACTGAGACTTGTCTAACAATCACTTGCCTTCGTGTCAATAAGACTCCTCTGATACCCACTTACCTACGTGTCACTAAGACTCCTCTAATACCCACTTACCTACGTGTCACTAAGACTCCTGTAATACCCACTTACCTACGTGTCACTAAGACTCCTCTGATACCCACTTGCCTACGTGTCACTAAGACTCCTCTAATACTCAACTTACCTACGTGTCACTGAGACTCCTCTAATATCTTTACCTTCGTGTCAATAAGACTCCTCTGATACCCACTTACCTACGTGTCACTAAGACTCCTCTAATATCCACTTACCTACGTGTCACTAAGACTCCTCTAATACCCACTTACCTACGTGTCACTAAGACTCCTCTAATACCCACTTACTTACGTGTCACTAAGACTCTATTAATACCCACTTACCTAAGTGTCACTAAGACTCCTCTAATACCCACTTACCTACGTGTCACTAAGACTCTCTAATACCCACTTACCTTCGTGTCACTAAGACTCCTCTGATACCCACTTACCTACGTGTCACTAAGACTCGTCTAATACCCACTTACCTACGGGTCACTAAGACTCCTCTAATAACTTACCTACGTGTCACTAAGACTCCTCTAATAACCACTTACCTACGTGTCACTAAGACTCCTCTAATACTCACTTACCTTCGTGTCACTAAGACTCCTCTAATACCCACTTACCTACGTGTCACTAAGACTCCTCTAATACCCACTTACCTACGTGTCACTAAGACTCTACTAATACCCACTTACCTACGTGTCACTAACACTCCTCTAATACCCACTTACCTACGTGTCACTAAGACTCCTCTAATACCCACTTACTTACGTGTCACTAAGACTCTATTAATACCCACTTACCTACGTGTCACTAAGACTCCTCTAATACCCACTTACCTACGTGTCACTAAGACTCCTCTAATACCCACTTACCTACGTGTCACTAAGACTCCTCTGATACCCACTTGCCTACGTGTCACTAAGACTCCTCTAATACTCAACTTACCTACGTGTCACTGAGACTCCTCTAATAATCTTTTACCTTCGTGTCAATAAGACTCCTCTGATACCCACTTACCTACGTGTCACTAAGACTCCTCTAATATCCACTTACTTACGTGTAAATGAAACTCCTCTAATACCCACTTACCTACGTGTCACTAAGATTCTTCTAATACCCACTTACCTACGTGTCACTAAGACTCTACTAATACCCACTTACCTACGTGTCACTAAGACTCCTCTAATACCCACTTACCTACGTGTCACTAAGACTCCTCTAATACCCACTTACCTACGTGTCACTAAGACTCCTCTAATACCCACTTACCTACGTGTCACTAAGACTCCTCTAATACCCACTTACCTTCGTGTCTATAAGACTCCTCTGATACCCACTTACCTACGTGTCACTAAGACTCCTCTAATACCCACTTACCTACGTGTCACTAAGACTCCTCTAATACCCACTTACCTACGTGTCACTAAGACTCCTCTAATACCACTTACCTTCGTGTCACTAAGACTCCTCTAAAACCCACTTACCTTCGTGTCACTAAGACTCCTCTAATACCCACTTACCTACGTGTCACTAAGACTCTACTAATAACCACTTACCTACGTGTCACTAACACTCCTCTAATACCCACTTACCTACGTGTCACTAACACTCTACTAATACCCACTTACCTACGTGTCACTAAGACTCCTCTAATACCCACTTACCTACGTGTCACTAAGACTCTACTAATACCCACTTACCTACGTGTCACTAAGACTCCTCTAATACCCACTTACCTACGTGTCACTAAGACTCCTCTAATACCCACTTACCTACGTGTCACTAAGACTCCTCTAATACCCACTTACCTACGTGTCACTAAGACTCCTCTAATACCCACTTACCTACGTGTCACTAAGACTCCTCTAATAATCACTTACCTTCGTGTCACTAAGACTCCTCTAATACCCACTTACCTACGTGTCACTAAGACTCCTCTAATACCCACTTACCTACGTGTAAATAAACTCCTCTAATACCCACTTACCTACGTGTCACTAAGACTCCTCTAATACCCACTTACCTACGTGTCACTAAGACTCCTCTAATACCCACTTACCTACGTGTCACTAAGACTCTACTAATACCCACTTACCTACGTGTCACTAACACTCCTCTAATACCCACTTACCTACGTGTCACTAAGACTCCTCTAATAACCACTTACCTACGTGTCACTAAGACTCTACTAATACCCACTTGCCTTCGTGTCACTAAGACTCCTCTGATACCCACTTACCTACGTGTCAATAAGACTCCTCTAATACCCACTTACCTACGTGTCACTAAGACTCCTCTAAAACCCACTTACCTACGTGTCACTAATACTCCTCTAATATCCACTTACCTACGTGTCACTGAGACTTGTCTAACAATCACTTGCCTTCGTGTCAATAAGACTCCTCTGATACCCACTTACCTACGTGTCACTAAGACTCCTCTAATACCCACTTACCTACGTGTCACTAAGACTCCTGTAATACCCACTTACCTACGTGTCACTAAGACTCCTCTGATACCCACTTGCCTACGTGTCACTAAGACTCCTCTAATACTCAACTTACCTACGTGTCACTGAGACTCCTCTAATAATCTTTTACCTTCGTGTCAATAAGACTCCTCTGATACCCACTTACCTACGTGTCACTAAGACTCCTCTAATATCCACTTACTTACGTGTAAATGAAACTCCTCTAATACCCACTTACCTACGGGTCACTAAGATTCTTCTAATACCCACTTACCTACGTGTCACTAAGACTCTATTAATACCCACTTACCTACGGGTCACTATAAGATTCTACTAATACCCACTTACCTACGTGTCACTAAGACTCCTCTAATACCCACTTACCTACGTGTCACTAAGACTCCTCTAATACCCACTTACCTACGTGTCACTAAGACTCCTCTAATACCCACTTACCTACGTGTCACTGAGACTCCTCTAATAATCTTTTTCCTTCGTGTCAATAAGACTCCTCTAATACCCACTTACCTAAGTGTCACTAAGACTCCTCTAATACCCACTTACCTACGTGTCACTAAGACTCCTCTAATACCCACTTACCTACGTGTCACTAAGACTCCTCTAATACCTACATACTTACGTGTCACAAAGACTCTACTAATACCCACTTACCTAAGTGTCACTAACACTCCTCTAATGCCCACTTACCTACGTGTCACTAACACTCTACTAATACCCACTTACCTACGTGTCACTAAGACTCCTCTAATACCCACTTACCTATGTGTCACTAAGACTCTACTAATACCCACTTGCCTTCGTGTCACTAAGACTCCTCTGATACCCACTTACCTACGTGTCAATAAGACTCGTCTAATACCCACTTACCTACGGGTCACTAAGACTCCTCTAAAACCCACTTACCTACGTGTCACTAATACTCCTCTAATATCCACTTACCTACGTGTCACTGAGACTTGTCTAACAATCACTTGCCTTCGTGTCAATAAGACTCCTCTGATACCCACTTACCTACGTGTCACTAAGACTCCTCTAATACCCACTTACCTACGTGTCACTAAGACTCCTGTAATACCCACTTACCTACGTGTCACTAAGACTCCTCTGATACCCACTTACCTACGTGTCAATAAGACTCGTCTAATACCCACTTACCTACGGGTCACTAAGACTCCTCTAAAACCCACTTACCTACGTGTCACTAATACTCCTCTAATATCCACTTACCTACGTGTCACTGAGACTTGTCTAACAATCACTTGCCTTCGTGTCAATAAGACTCCTCTGATACCCACTTACCTACGTGTCACTAAGACTCCTCTAATACCCACTTACCTACGTGTCACTAAGACTCCTGTAATACCCACTTACCTACGTGTCACTAAAACTCCTCTAATACTCAACTTACCTACGTGTCACTGAGACTCCTCTAATAATCTTTTACCTTCGTGTCAATAAGACTCCTCTGATACCCACTTACCTACGTGTCACTAAGACTCTTCTAATTTCCACTTACTTACGTGTAAATGAAACTCCTCTAATACCCACTTACCTACGGGTCACTAAGATTCTTCTAATACCCACTTACCTACGTGTCACTAAGACTCTACTAATACCCACTTACCTACGGGCCACTATAAGACTCTACTAATGCCCGCTTACCTACGTGTCACTAAGACTCCTCTAATACCCACTTACCTACGTGTCAATAAGACTCCTCTAATACCCACTTACCTACTTGTCACTAAGACTCCTCTAATACCCACTTACCTACGTGTCACTAAGACTCCTCTAATACCCACTTACTTACGTGTCACTAAGACTCTATTAATACCCACTTACCTAAGTGACACTAAGACTCCTCTAATACCCACTTACCTAAGTGTCACTAAGACTCCTCTAATACCCACTTACCTACTTGTCACTAAGACTCCTCTAATACCCACTTACCTACGTGTCACTAAGACTCCTCTAATACCCACATACTTATGTGTCACAAAGACTCTACTAATACCCACTTACCTAAGTGTCACTAACACTCCTCTAATGCCCACTTACCTACGTGTCACTAACACTCTACTAATACCCACTTACCTACGTGTCACTAAGACTCCTCTAATACCCACTTACCTATGTGTCACTAAGACTCTACTAATACCCACTTGCCTTCGTGTCACTAAGACTCCTCTGATACCCACTTACCTACGTGTCAATAAGACTCGTCTAATACCCACTTACCTACGGGTCACTAAAACTCCTCTAAAACCCACTTACCTACGTGTCACTAATACTCCTCTAATATCCACTTACCTACGTGTCACTGAGACTTGTCTAACAATCACTTGCCTTCGTGTCAATAAGACTCCTCTGATACCCACTTACCTACGTGTCACTAAGACTCCTCTAATACCCACTTACCTACGTGTCACTAAGACTCCTGTAATACCCACTTACCTACGTGTCACTAAGACTCCTCTGATACCCACTTGCCTACGTGTCACTAAGACTCCTCTAATACTCAACTTACCTACGTGTCACTGAGACTCCTCTAATAATCTTTTACCTTCGTGTCAATAAGACTCCTCTGATACCCACTTACCTACGTGTCACTAAGACTCCTCTAATATCCACTTACTTACGTGTAAATGAAACTCCTCTAATACCCACTTACCTACGGGTCACTAAGATTCTTCTAATACCCACTTACCTACGTGTCACTAAGACTCTATAATACCCACTTACCTACGGGTCACTATAAGATTCTACTAATACCCACTTACCTACGTGTCACTAAGACTCCTCTAATACCCACTTACCTACGTGTCACTAAGACTCCTCTAATACCCACTTACCTACGTGTCACTAAGACTCCTCTAATACCCACTTACCTACGTGTCACTGAGACTCCTCTAATACCTTTTCCTTCGTGTCAATAAGACTCTATCTAATACCCACTTACCTAAGTGTCACTAAGACTCCTCTAATACCCACTTACCTACGTGTCACTAAGACTCCTCTAATACCCACTTACCTACGTGTCACTAAGACTCCTCTAATACCACATACTTACGTGTCACAAAGACTCTACTAATACCCACTTACCTAAGTGTCACTAACACTCCTCTAATGCCCACTTACCTACGTGTCACTAACACTCTACTAATACCCACTTACCTACGTGTCACTAAGACTCCTCTAATACCCACTTACCTATGTGTCACTAAGACTCTACTAATACCCACTTGCCTTCGTGTCACTAAGACTCCTCTGATACCCACTTACCTACGTGTCAATAAGACTCGTCTAATACCCACTTACCTACGGGTCACTAAGACTCCTCTAAAACCCACTTACCTACGTGTCACTAATACTCCTCTAATACCCACTTACCTACGTGTCACTAAGACTGTCTAACAATCACTTGCCTTCGTGTCAATAAGACTCCTCTGATACCCACTTACCTACGTGTCACTAAGACTCCTCTAATACCCACTTACCTACGTGTCATAAGACTCCTGTAATACCCACTTACCTACGTGTCACTAAGACTCCTCTGATACCCACTTACCTACGTGTCAATAAGACTCGTCTAATACCCACTTACCTACGGGTCACTAAGACTCCTCTAAAACCCACTTACCTACGTGTCACTAATACTCCTCTAATATCCACTTACCTACGTGTCACTGAGACTTGTCTAACAATCACTTGCCTTCGTGTCACTAAGACTCCTCTAATACCCACTTACCTACGTGTCACTAAGACTCCTCTAATACCCACTTACCTACGTGTCACTAAAACTCCTCTAATACTCACTTACCTACGTGTCACTGAGACTCCTCTAATATCTTTTACCTTCGTGTCACTAAGACTCCTCTGATACCCACTTACCTACGTGTCACTAAGACTCCTCTAATATCCACTTACTTACGTGTAAATAAAACTCCTCTAATACCCACTTACCTACGGGTCACTAAGATTCTTCTAATACCCACTTACCTACGTGTCACTAAGACTCTACTAATACCCACTTACCTACGGGTCACTAAGACTCTACTAATGCCCGCTTACCTACGTGTCACTAAGACTCCTCTAATACCCACTTACCTACGTGTCAATAAGACTCCTCTAATACCCACTTACCTACTTGTCACTAAGACTCCTCTAATACCCACTTACCTACGTGTCACTAAGACTCCTCTAATACCCACTTACTTACGTGTCACTAAGACTCTATTAATACCCACTTACCTAAGTGTCACTAAGACTCCTCTAATACCCACTTACCTAAGTGTCACTAAGACTCCTCTAATACCCACTTACCTACGTGTCACTAAGACTCCTCTAATACCCACTTACCTACGTGTCACTAAGACTCCTCTAATACCCACTTACTTACGTGTCACAAAGACTCTACTAATACCCACTTACCTAAGTGTCACTAACACTCCTCTAATGCCCACTTACCTACGTGTCACTAACACTCTACTAATACCCACTTACCTACGTGTCACTAAGACTCCTCTAATACCCACTTACCTATGTGTCACTAAGACTCTACTAATACCCACTTGCCTTCGTGTCACTAAGACTCCTCTGATACCCACTTACCTACGTGTCAATAAGACTCGTCTAATACCCACTTACCTACGGGTCACTAAAACTCCTCTAAAACCCACTTACCTACGTGTCACTAATACTCCTCTAATATCCACTTACCTACGTGTCACTGAGACTTGTCTAACAATCACTTGCCTTCGTGTCAATAAGACTCCTCTGATACCCACTTACCTACGTGTCACTAAGACTCCTCTAATACCCACTTACCTACGTGTCACTAAGACTCCTGTAATACCCACTTACCTACGTGTCACTAAGACTCCTCTGATACCCACTTGCCTACGTGTCACTAAGACTCCTCTAATACTCAACTTACCTACGTGTCACTGAGACTCCTCTAATAATCTTTTACCTTCGTGTCAATAAGACTCCTCTGATACCCACTTACCTACGTGTCACTAAGACTCTTCTAATATCCACTTACTTACGTGTAAATGAAACTCCTCTAATACCCACTTACCTACGGGTCACTAACATTCTTCTAATACCCACTTACCTACGTGTCACTAAGACTCTACTAATACCCACTTACCTACGGGTCACTATAAGACTCTACTAATACCCGCTTACCTACGTGTCACTAAGACTCCTCTAATACCCACTTACCTACGTGTCAATAAGACTCCTCTAATACCCACTTACCTACGTGTCACTAAGACTCCTCTAATACCCACTTACCTACGTGTCACTAAGACTCCTCTAATACCCACTTACTTACGTGTCACTAAGACTCTATTAATACCCACTTACCTAAGTGACACTAAGACTCCTCTAATACCCACTTACCTAAGTGTCACTAAGACTCCTCTAATACCCACTTACCTACGTGTCACTAAGACTCCTCTGATAACCAATTGCCTACGTGTCACTAAGACTCCTCTAATACTCAACTTACCTACGTGTCACTGAGACTCCTCTAATAATCTTTTACTTCGTGTCAATAAGACTCCTCTGATACCCACTTACCTACGTGTCACTAAGACTCCTCTAATATCCACTTACTTACGTGTAAATGAAACTCCTCTAATACCCACTTACCTACGGGTCACTAAGATTCTTCTAATACCCACTTACCTACGTGTCACTAAGACTCTACTAATACCCACTTACCTACGGGTCACTATAAGATTCTACTAATACCCACTTACCTACGTGTCACTAAGACTCCTCTAATACCCACTTACCTACGTGTCACTAAGACTCCTCTAATACCCACTTACCTACGTGTCACTAAGACTCCTCTAATACCCACTTACCTACGTGTCACTAAGACTCCTCTAATACCCACTTACCTTCGTGTCTATAAGACTCCTCTGATACCCACTTACCTACGTGTCACTAAGACTCCTCTAATACCCACTTACCTACGTGTAAATAAAACTCCTCTAATACCAACTTACCTACGGGTCACTAATACTCCTCTAATAACCACTTACCTTCGTGTCTATAAGACTCCTCTAAAACCCACTTACCTTCGGGTCACTAAGACTTCTCTAATGCCCACTTACCTACGTGTCACTAAGACTCTACTAATAACCACTTACCTACGTGTCACTAACACTCCTCTAATACCCACTTACCTACGTGTAACTAACACTCTACTAATACCCACTTACCTACGTGTCACTAAGACTCCTCTAATACCCACTTACCTACGTGTCACTAAGACTCCTCTAATACCCACTTACCTACTTGTCACTAAGACTCCTCTAATACCCACTTACCTACGTGTCACTAAGACTCCTCTACTACCCACTTACTTACGTGTCACTAAGACTCTATTAATACCCACTTACCTAAGTGACACTAAGACTCCTCTAATACCCACTTACCTATGTGTCACTAAGACTCTACTAATACCGACTTACCTTCGTGTCACTAAGACTCCTCTGATACCCACTTACCTACGTGTCAATAAGACTCGTCTAATACCCACTTACCTACGGGTCACTAAGACTCCTCTAAAACACACTTACCTACGTGTCACTAATACTCCTCTAATAACCACTTACCTACGTGTCACTAATACTCCTCTAATACTCACTTATCTTCATGTCACTAAGACTCCTCTAAAACCCACTTACCTTCGGGTCACTAAGACTTCTCTAATGCCCACTTACCTACGTGTCACTAAGACTCTACTAATACCCACTTACCTACGTGTCACTAACACTCCTCTAATACCCACTTACCTACGTGTAACTAACACTCTCTAATACCCACTTACCTACGTGTCACTAAGACTCCTTAATACCCACTTACCTACGTCACTAAGACTCTACTAATACCCACTTGCCTACGTGTCATTAAGACTCCTCTAATACCCACTTACCTACGTGTCACTAAGACTCCTCTAATACCCACTTACCTACGTGTCACTAAGACTCCTCTAATACCCACTTACCTACGTGTCACTAAGACTCCTCTGATACCCACTTGCCTACGTGTCACTAA